>JAVQJF010017925.1:0-38096 GCA_036023855.1 Gadopsis marmoratus | reverse complement strand
CCCCCCCCCCCCCCCCCCCCCCCCCCCCCCCCCCCCCCCCCCCCCCCCCACGCCGCTGCAGAATCTCGCATGTGACTAACAGATAAAGACATAATACAGGAAGTGCTTTGCTTACCGCTCGGCATACGGAGGGATGACCAGACATCTTGTGCACCCCAGTCTGGAGTGAGAGGTGGGCAGTTGATGACGGGATACGCTGTGTTTCCGGACATCACCGGACCGAGGCCGTTACTCCTGCCCGCGACAGCCACAAACACAGTGGGTACGCCGTCACCTGAGGAAAAGCATACACACATGATATATAATAAAATCCTCATGTATTTAGAGAGGGAGAACAGGGTAAACAAATCAGCTCGTGTTAAAAAAAAAACAAAAAACAAACAGGCACCTTCATATTCTGCTTTGATGCGGAGCGTCTCATCGGGACCTTTGTGAGCCGAGGTGACTCTCAGGATGCAGGGAATGCCGAACGAGGTACAGGCCTTCCTGATTTTTTCACAGTGAGCCATGTCCGAGATGGAGCCCATCAAAACCACCACCCTGCCGCTGGCTGTGGGCTCCAGCAGCAGCTAGAGACACACAACACTCGTGGGTTTGTACAGTATGTCCACTTTAAAGCTACGTAACTGTAGCCGAGTGGTGGCCACCGTGGCTACATGTGACAATGAGAAACGGTCAAACGCAACAGTAGCACAAGTAGAGAAAATTGTCAAGACAGTGAACCATACATACGAGTCACCTTAAGGTGTGTTTATAGAAACAATCTTCACTTTGAAAAAACAACAAAAAAAAAAAAAAAAAAACTTACTTAAATCCAGCACACCGTTCTTGGATTAAAAGTTTAAGATTTGAAATTGATACAACTGAAGAGCAATGCAGCTCAAATAACAAGTTTATAATGAACTATGTGCATGTGCAAACAAAGTCTGTCCTGATAAAGAGTAGATTGGGACAATAGGTCCAGTGTACCTTGACCCTTTCAGAGACCCACTCAAAGTTCCTCTTCACCATCTGCATTGCTTCAGGGGTGACTTCTTTAAGGTCTCTGTACACCTAGAAAGAGGGGAAAAGTTATTTCTGCTTCTCTCTCTCTCAATTCTTAAAAAAAGCATCAAAATTAAATAGCAAGACCAAAAGAGAAGTCCTGACCTGCTTGTCTTTCTGCTGGCTTCGATCTCCAGCTGGCCACAGCCTCCATGAGTCGTTGTCAATCACGTCAGCAAGGACGATCTCTCGAGTCTTCACATTCACGCCAAACTCAATCTAAAAGTAAAGGAAAATAATCACCCTAAATGGAGAAGCAGCAAAAGGGTTCAGCAGGAAAATGGTCACTGCAGGGTGCCACATTAACCAGCAGAGGGCAGCGCTGCACAGCATACCTTCATGTCCACCAGCGTGCAGTTCTGAGTGGCCCAGGACTTCTCCAGAATCTCGAAGATGGCCACGGTGCTGTGATTCATGATGTCCACCTCGCACTGACCGATGGTGAGCCCAGCCAGAGAGAATTTGGCCTCCAGCAGCTGCTCTTCTGACCACTGGGGATCGTTGTTGGCATCATCCTATATCAAAAAGCAACCGATTACATAAAGATGGAGGTGATTTGGCCACTTTTGAGTTACGTTACGGCACATAAAGGCAGAAAACACAATGGAGGCAGGCAACGCGACGTCTCTGACTCACTTTAAAGAACATCTCCATCTTCAGAGGGGTGAAGCGGTAGCCTTCTTTGACTCCTGGATTCCGCTTGAGGAATGATCCAGTTGCCACTCTCCGACAGACCCACTCAATGGGAATCATCTCACAATGGGCTGCGGTGAACGCTGTGTCCGAGTGCTGCTTCACAAAGGCAGTCTTAATGCCTGGAAGAAAGGGCATTTTAGCCTCAGACTAAAGACTTTCACCTAAAATGAAGGTTAAGTGAGGGGGTTGGTCACAATCTGGTGAATTGTACACGTCAGGGTTTCAAGTCACAAGACAGCCATTACCACGGCTTGGCTGCCGCACGCCACGCACATGAGTGTTGTGTGGCTTACAGTTACCCAATTACTTTTAAATTAAAGCACAGTGGAGAGTCATTTTGGTAATCTGGGCATTTTTGGACCCAATGTCAAACATGCACCTACACATGTCACATTTAGTGGACTAGTACTGGACATGCGTGAGACTGTTGATTGAGTCTTTGTTAATTGAAGGGATCATGTGCATGTAAAAAAAAATATTGCAATAAAAACACATTGCCAACGATTTCGATTCGTTTCAGCCAATTTAAAATCAAAGTGATCCCCAAATGATCTGGTTGCAGCTTCAAAAAAAGTGAGTATTTGCGATCTGAATACGTCACCTTGGGCTTTTGATAAGTGTGACAGACATTTTTTACTGTCGAGTGGACAAAACCATCAATCAATAATGTAAATAACTGAGATTATGGCTGAGGGGGAATAATGCTGAAACTGGTAGAGGTCTGTTTCCCAACAGCTAACAGAGAAATGTCAATAGGGCAAAGATGAGCTCTTTCTGAATACAGTCAGCTGACTCACGAAGCCCACAACAAACCTAGTGGGGTCATTTATGGGAAGAAAGGTGTGTGAGGGAGTGCGAATAAAATAAATATATAGATAAATAAAGCTACCTTAATTTCACAGTAATTACACCCTTTTGGCTTCAATCCACTCCCAGAGACATGCTTCCCAACATTACCCGGCAGAAGAGCTCTTGAAACCATCTACTGGACAATAACTGGACTGGATTCTCACCAGAGTCCTGGAGCAGCTTGAACACGCAGCTCGTCGTCTTGTTGGCGATGGCAGCCTTTCCCTCCATCTGGTCTCTCCTCGCGGCATTCCCAGCCGTGATCTGGTCTTTGGACTGGACCAGAACTAGACCGGGATGGTCCACGAGCTCAAAGACCTGCTTCGTCTTCCCCTCGCTGAGCTTCTGGCCGATCTTCAACTCTGTAAGGAAAAAAAAACACGCCACACGCAAAATTAGCCCCAAATCAAATGCTGCACATTAAACTTCTCTCAAAACATGTGTTCATTGTTGGTACTGTACCTGGTGCGGAGGCCATGCTGGGGTTCTTTAACAGCCTGTAGTCCTGGAAGACAAAACACAAAATGGACCAAACTGCCACCAAACTTTCGCAAAGGTGTAAGATTGAAGAGGCGGCAGGAAGCAGAAGAGGGAAGTGGAGCCTGCTGATAACCAATCACATCCCTTTAGCGCATACAGACGACCAATCACAGCAGCGCATTAGTCACCACGTGTGGGGAGGATGCTCTAACGCCAAATATTTTGCAAGACGAAGAACTTTTTGGACTTTATCCACCAAACTACCCGCATTTTCTTTCTGACAGAGAGATTGTCTGAACTCCGTCAAGAACAAAAACAAAAAAACCCACAACTTATTGGCCGCCTCACCGAATCGATTCATCTGATTTAGAGCAGCGTTCGTCCACCACGCGTGTTTCATAAAATCCGTGTCGATTCTTTTACGTGATAACAGATAAAAGCTACCCGCTTCTTCTGTTAAAGCTCCGCTCTTCTTCTTTTTTTTTTTGTTTTTCAGTAGTAACTTTCACGGCCGCTCCACTTGCGGGCTGAGGTCGTGTTGTTAAAGATCCACACGTTGTGCGGCGCTATTATAACCAACTCCTGCTGCACGTGTTCGGTCACAACTTGCCGTGCGCGGACACGCACGCACGCGCTGATTGCTCGTGCAACCAGGCACGAGACCGGGTTCAGACTGCGGCGAGATGGAGTTTGAGGAGTCCGGTATCGGGGAGGAGTGCGGGGTTTTCGGGTGTGTGGCTGCCGGAGAGTGGCCCACACAGCTGGAGGTGGCTCAGGTCTTAACTCTGGGACTTGTGGCGTTGCAGCACCGGTAAGTAATGGGGGACGGGAAGTGCCCGCACTTGTAACGTGAGGGGTTTCACCAACATGCGCTTTCATTAGAGGAGTGTTCGGGAGCAGCTGTGCAGCCAAAACCTACTTTTGACTTAAGGCGACCCAGCAGTTATCGTCACTATCAGGACTGAAAACATGGCGTAGCGTTTTAGTCAAGTCGGAACAGGAAACATTGGTTGACATTTAGTAACTTCAGTCCCACCGCAGGAAAACAAACAAGTGAAAGTGTGTTGCGTGTTTTTCGGGCTAACAGCATCGTTACCTCGCCTCTCTTTGAAAGTGGACGAGATCGGACGGGAGCGGCGGGAGGCGGCGACAAACCGCAGCAGTCCAGTCGGACCGTTTCCGGCAGGGACATACAGGAAGTCACAGAAGTATTTACTTCCTGTTCAGAGCCACCTGTGGACTACCTGCAGTTTGCAGATCACGTTCGGATAGTTGTTGGCTGGAAATAAACCCACGTTAAATGTTACAATTGCCCGGAGAATTTGTATTTCCTACAAAACGTGAGCCAATCAGCTCTTTGACGGCCTCGTAAACAACTCCTAGATCTCGCGAGGTTATCGTTGCGCACGTGTGCCTGACGTCAGAGCAAGTCGGACAGAAATCTAACCGGCTGCTTTGTGCCGATTCTGAACTCAGAAAACAATAATTTCCCGTTATTAGCCTGCTCGTAATGTTTAGCCTGTAGCAACTGTTTAAAGCTGAACATGTCAATGAAATATAGGCATCCAGTGGCTTCAGCGACATATCAAAACACGCAAGAACATGAGAATAACAACACAAACGCAGCCGCGGAGTCTTAACTTCCGCAGCAGAGCTGTCTCTCTGATGGAGGATGTGCTAAACGGAGTAAATGCAAATGTGGGTGGCTAACAGTGCAGGTAGTACAAATGTAAGCTGATTTAAAAACACGAAGAATAATGATACTGCAGATAATATAAATAATACGGAAATCACGAATGAATTATTTAGTTGTCGTTGGAATGAGCTTTGTATTTTCGAGATCACGGCATAAAAAAGCCTTTTTCTCGGCTTCCGTAGCACGATGATGTCACCATGAACTCGTTGCTGAGTAACAAATTCAGTCTGAAAGAATTTGAGATGTAGAAGTGCAAATAACGATTACTTTCATTATCGATCAATCTGCTGAGTATTTCCTGAATCCCACGAAGATATTTTCAATTTGCTTCTTTAATTGGACCAATAGTCCAAAGCCCAAAGAAATGTAGTTTATTATCACGTATGACGAAGAAAAGCATCACATTCTCACAGTTGAGGCGTTGACTACAAGATCAGGCTGCTCGCTTATCGAAATAGTTGTTGATAACATTTTTTGCGATCAACTAATTGATTAAATGAGTCGTCTTTGCTGCTCTAAAAGATGACATGCAAACTCTAAACTCTGTTCTCTGCTAAAAGGCAGAAATAAACCTGTATAATTTGAGTTTACAGCATTTCCTCCAGCACGGCAGCATCATGAGTTTCCTGGATGCCTACAGCCTATTTTAAGATTAATTTCTTCAGTTAACATTTTGTAGCGTTTGTCACATGATGAGATTAGTAAATATAATTTACCTTTCGTTCTGGGGATGGATTGGGGGGGGCCATTGAATGGACTGAATTGATCTTTATTATCGGGACGTGATCCTGCTCTTCTTTACACCCGGCCTTCGAGTTATTGGCAGAGTTAAAGCCAGCCTCCAGTTTTTTCACTGGTATCTGGAGTGTGGGGTCTGAAAAGGGGAACACAGGCAAGTTTAAATTCAGGTTATTATTCTTACATTACCTGAATGCTGTTATTTGTGACAAGTAATACTAATACAACATCTTCACGGACAAGCAAAGCTTGGTTTTCTCTTGGTCTGACGGTGGACTTCATCAGCATGAGTTGTTCCTTTTTGTTAACGGTTACAGTCATAATTTCATTATGAGGCTCCATGGCAGATCAGGGGACTGACTCCGAAATGACAAAGGCTTCAGTCAATTCATGAGACAAAGTCATTACAGACGGAGGCACATTTCAAACCTTGATCCACTGCTTTCCTCTTCAGCCTTCTGTTTGCAAAATGGGTGTCCTCTTTTTCTGCCCTAGTTTCCAAAGAGCCTGCAAACAATATGAAACAGTTACAAGACAACAGACCATTCTTTAAACAGCAGACTTGTGACTTCTTCAACATTTTTTTTTAGAGCTTCTTCACCACCAAGGAACAACTGACAGACCTAGAGGCTGTGACAATACGCAGCTTGAGTTGGGGATATGGATAGGTTTTTATTATTATACAATTTTATTATAAAACATGGATGATTATGCTCTTACTTCACTGAAAGGAAATGCATCTAAAATTATATACTTTGTCAAGTATTTTATTAAATTAAGATTTAAAGGTTAAATTTATCCAAATTACAAACTATTAAAAACATTTTTTTTCATTTAGCTCTAGAGGCATCTATCCAGCCTTGCAGATAGTTTGGCTTTTATTGCCATCGCTCTAAGATTTCTACTTTTCTTTACAACACAGGTGAACGGGATTCTCTTTGTGGTGCTCTCGGCATTGAAAAAATAAATTTTTAAATGTTTTTACATTCCTTTGCCCTTGAGACTCTGCATAATGTACACTGGAACTACTTTCCATAGAAAAATACTCCCTATGTGAAACAATGTTTCTTTGCAACTCGGGTTAATTGACCCTTTAAAATAAATGGAGATTATAAATTGGATTTAAGTGATGTAACATTTGAATTTTGTACATGTGGGCTGATGACAGCATTTAAAGATGTAAAGTCAAAACAAAGCTTGAATGCTCTTGGCTGCTATGAATCTCTTGTTTCTGTAGGTTTCATTAATGGACTTTGATGAAAACAAGCCAATACCATCAATTACCAAACACCAGCCAACTAGACATGAATAAATAGTAAGACTGGGCTCACTCTTTAATCTGTGTTGTTGATCCAAGCGAAGCTCCTGGACTGTGTGCAGCCTCGGTTCTTCGTCATTTGGCGCAACATCGACGCTTATAGACAAGACCGACTCAGGACTACAAGTTCTTTCCTCCGTCGCTCCCACCAATGTGGCCACTGTGTTCATCTTTGTCAAATAGACATCTATGTGATCACCCTCCTCACAGTCCTCCAACATCGCACGTCTGCCTGAATCTACTCGGTGGTCTGTGGCTCCTGTATCGTGTGGTGAGCCGTTAGTTGCGCGATTCATAATGGCATCCACCTCATCGTAGAACCTCATAAGGCGTCTTGGGTCAGCTTCATCAGTCTGTCCTCTTTGGAGGGAACGGTACAGGTACTTGAGGTTTTTGTATTTGGTGTGGCACTGTTTCCAGTCGCGTTCGATGCCTTGCTGCATCAACCTGTTGGAGATCTGAACAAAGATGTCTCTCTTTCTAGTCGAGCTCTCCAGCTGCCGGCATACGCGCTCATCGGACCAGACTTGAACCAGCGCTCGCACCTCCTGATCACTCCAGTTTCGACCTGTGTCCGACACCGTGACCACGTGGAACTGGTCAGAGCTGGACGGATCTGTGAGTGTTAGATGGGCATCTGCAGCGAATAAGAATAGATTAAAGAGAGAGAAGATTACATCTACTGTGAGCAGCACTGGTTATTGATGAGGCGTACCTCCTCTCCATTTCACATCAATGTCTCCATCCATATCGTAATCTTCACTGTTGTCATCTGAAAATGCAAAAAGTAGAAGAGGAAATGGATTGTTCTTTTAGCCTTGAATACAGAACTACTATATTCTCACTGCAGACTTAATACATACCGTCATCGATTTCAATAACAACCTCACTCTCTGTGGCTGTTGTCTGTGCTGGGTTTTGTAGCCTCCCTGCTCCCATTTCTCCATCATACAGCTTCTTCTGCATCTCCATGGTCCCGTTTTCCAGTCCCCGGTCCAGCAGAATGGCTTCCACCTCATCAAAGAACTTCATGTACTTGCCGGGGCCTCCTGCGGCGCTGCCTCCAGCAGCGTGAGCGCTTTTAGCAGTCTTGTAGTCGTACTTCAAGTTCTTGTATTTAGTTCGACATTGTTTCCAGTTGCGCACCACCCCAAAGTTCCTCTGCATCTGACGGGCCATCTCTTGGAAGATGGACTTGTTGCGCCGTGTGCACCTCAAGCACTCTCGAATCCGCCGGTCAGCCCAGATGCACAACAGCGCTCGCACCTCATCATCTGTCCAGTGGCGGCCGCCCTCTTCAGCCACACTCTGAGTGTAAGGAAGAGCCCGATGGCTTCGACTCCTGATACCTGCACAGTCATGCACACACGGTTACCTGTTTTGGTTCGTTTTTTTTGAGTTTTTTGATTAAAAAAACTAAGCAAAATGGAGCTTGTATGAAAATGTTTTAATCTAATCTGACCTTACATTGCATTTTAAAATCTTTAAAGCTGGCGAAAGTCTACTTAATTAATTTCTACTGAAATTGGTTTGACCGACATGCGTGTTTATCTTATCTGTCAGTTGAGATAATACAGAACTGTGTTGAGCGTTGTGTCGTGTCGTGATCATCGGCGTCACAGTTGGGGTTGAACCTACATTTACCTTCTTGCGTTGGGATAGTGACTGAGGAAGGGTATATTCCTCTTTGATTACCAACATCTTCCACCTCTTCCTCCCAGCCCTCCACTGGCCTTCCATCCACTCCTGGGCTGTAGTTTGCTGAAGTGGCTGCTGCTGTTGCGTCAGGCTTCCTGCCCTGAAGTCCCAGGCTCCTGCACTTGGCCTGACACTCCCACCAGCTGCGCACAACACTGAGCCTCCTCAGACGCTCTGAGATCAACTCAAATGTGGTCCTGCTTTCAGCTACGTGCTGAGCTCCCACCTCGTCCCACACTGACATGAGAGCCAGAACCTCTGCCTCCCCCCACTGCCTCTCCACCGAGCCTTTTCCCTCCACTACTTCCATATCACCACCTCTTTGTCTCTCTGCTCCTCTCTCCATGTTTGAGCTGACCTGGAAACGCTTTCTTTTCCCCAATCCGTCTGTCTCTGCTGCCCGGTTCCCTAGGCAACCAGGCGGTTAAGCCTGAAAGCAACGCCTCCATGCAGAAAAGCAGCCTCACCACTGGCTTAAGCTGTGTGCTGAGAGGGCGGGACCAACTGTAATCCGAGAAGCAGCTTGGTAAATAGGCTGAAACTGCAGCAAGACGACTCTCCATATATGGCAGCCGAGAGGCAGACTCTTCTGTTTCTGTTGCTCCTCATTTCTGCTTTAATTTGCCCGACTCAAACCAGTTTGGTTTGCCTCAAGGCTCATATCCAGCTTTTACAATTGAACATGTTTATTCATGCTGAGTCTTGAAGTGACTGAGAGATCGTTCATTGTAAAAACTCACACCACACTGATATTTTACAATTTACCTGTGATTGTTTGTCTACTCAGGGGTCAGGAAAGTGCCGGGGTTGTCACGAGTAATGGAGCCAGTCTGCCCACATACATGGCCCACAAGGTAACATTGTTCATAGCTAGAAGCCATTTGTATAATTACAGACAGAAGCATAATTTAACTCGCACACTGTTCAAATACAAGAAACATTTGAGCTGCTTTTCATTAAAGCTGCACCATAAATAAAACCATCTCATTAAAGCCACACAACGGCACACAGTTACATTAAACATTACTATAATGGTTGTTTAGGGCTCTGCAACATATCAGAGTATTACTATGTACTTTGCTATTTGTGCTGATTGTGTAACTGACAACACCTCTCGCTGATTGTGTGTGTGTGTGTGTGTGTACCCTCTTACACTTTTTAAATAAATTTTTAGGGAATGGGATTAGTGAGTGCTGCTTTCCCACCCGAGGCTCTTCTGAAGCTGCGCTATGGTAACCTCGGTATTTGTCACACTCGCTATTCAACTACTGGGATCTCGGAGCTGCAGAACTGCCAGCCCTTCGTGGTGGACACACTGCACGGCAAGATTGCTGTAGCACACAATGGAGAGCTGGTTAATGCTCATGCCCTGCGGAAAAAGGTGACAATGACCCCTTAACTCGCTCTCACTGACCCTGTTGCATATCTTCCCGAGTACTCTGTTGGCTTTTGTCACCACAAATGAACGTAACCAAAGACATAACATCTGTTTTAAGTGTGTGTGTAATGATTTTCTTTAAGACGTATGTAATGAAATGGACATCAGCCTGCGTCAATAACACTTCAGCGTATAAGCTGAATCAACTATAAATGTGCTGTGCAGGTAATGCGTCACGGTGTAGGCCTCTCCACCAGTTCAGACAGCGAGCTCATCACCCAACTGCTGGCATTTACTCCACCTATGGAGGAGCTGGATGCACCAGATTGGGTTGCCAGGTTAGTGTTGGGACTTGATGCTGCATACATTTTCTATATATACTATAATTTGTATGTACACTTTTTTTCTCTCTCTCTCTACTCTTTAAATAGCAGTTTCTCTCTTGTTTTTTTTGTATTGTAGAATAAAAAATCTGATGAGTGAGACCCCTACATCATACTCTCTGTTGGTGATGTTCAAAGATGTTATCTATGCGGTGCGTGACCCTTACGGAAATCGTCCCCTCTGCATTGGACGGCTTGTTCCCATCTCTAAACTGCACAGTTCAGGTATTCTCAACATGTTTGGGTTCACATGACAGACTGACATGTTTGTAACTCCTACTACTGATAAAGACTAGGCCTCGTGAGAGGTTTGGTTTGGTCACATGTGTGAGCTGGTGGATGATTGTCATTCTTTGTCCCCTTGGCCAGGTGCTGGAGAGGAGGACACTGAGGGGTGGGTTGTGTCATCGGAGTCCTGCAGCTTCCAGTCCATCGGTGCCAAGTCAGTGTTTAACATCAGTGTAATATCTTCGGCATTATAATGGAAGTGTTGTGTGTAATGAACATTTTTATGTCTTTCCTGACTCTCAGGTATTACAGAGAGGTCTTACCAGGAGAGATAGTCCAGATATCAAAGCACGGGGTCAAGTCTCTGAGTGTTGTCCCTCGCCCTGAGGGAGACCTCCCTGCCTTCTGCATATTTGAATATGTTTACTTTGCCAGACCGGACTCTATTTTTGAAGGTTTGAATATTTATTATGGGTTATCCTTTACACCGCTCTGTCTTAGCTGTTTGGACTTCTCGTACAATAGTTGAAATACTTTTGTCTAAGTGGAAGTGTGTTGCATGTTAAGTATTTTATGCCACTGCAGGGCAGATGGTCTATACGGTCAGGCAGCGCTGTGGGCGGCAGTTAGCCATTGAGGCTCCAACAGACGCAGACGTGGTCAGCACTGTGCCAGAGTCTGCAACTCCGGCCGCACTGGGCTACGCTCAGCAGGTCTGTCTGCAAGCTGCTGTAATGTTGATGTAATATACTCACCTCCTGATGGACGTCTGTCCTCACAAGCTTTCCTCTTCTTCTCCTCTCACAGTCTGGGCTGCCATATATAGAGGTTCTGTGTAAGAACCGCTATGTTGGGAGAACATTTATTCAACCAAACACCCGCTTGAGGCAGCTAGGAGTTGCCAAGAAGTTCGGAGCTCTGACGGACAACTTTGCTGGGAAGCGAGTGGTGCTAGTAGATGATTCTATCGTCCGAGGCAACACCATTTCCCCCATTATAAAACTGCTGAAGGAAGCTGGTGCAACTGAGGTTTGCTGACTCAGGATGTTACATACTTGTGTGTATGATGACATGATACAGATATTTAATAGTGGTCCCCTAATCTGGAGATCAGGACCCCCACAAAGGGTCATTTTGAGGGGTCCCGAGATGATAAAAAGGGCCGGGAAGCAGAAAGAAAACATTCATGCTACACAATTCAAATTTCATTTTTTTTGTCATTCCTATAATCTTGCTTTAAAAATAAACTGGTGTTTAACTGCAATTAAGAGCAACTCGACTAATGTCAGAAGAAATTATTACACACTGCAAAAAAGAATCGTATTTAATGAGTGAGCTGACATTTAGTAACTCTATTGAGAAGTGTCAGGATCTGTCTGCTTCAGCTCAGCAGGTGATTGACTGATCATCACAGTAAACGTTCACTTTGTAATAATAAATCAGACCAGCGCATTGCAATGCCAGGGGGAGAAAGAAACTCTCCTAAATGTTTACAAGTTGGGGGGGGGTGGAAGTAAAGACAAACGGCTCACTCAGTTAAAAGCCCCATAACCCATACACGCAGAGAACTAGTGATGATGGTTAACGGGTAGACACTGCTTTATGTGAAGGGGTCACAAAACAAAAACATTGGACAAATACAAGTAAATCTAGGTTTTTAATGTTTTCCTGTGGTATCAAAGATTATCTGTAAATGTTGTAAACACTATATTTGAAGTCACTAATTATCACTCCTGGTCAAATATTAGATGTTGATCTCTGTGGGCATGATAATGCTCAAAAGGGCCATTTCAAAACCCAACGCTGGAATCTGCACATGCCGCTAGTGTCAACCTGAACATGAAGCCCTTTTTATTCTTCCTGCATTTATGTATTTTACATGTTGCTTACGGTGTCCCTGCTGTTCTCATCCTTGTCCTATATTGTTTTTAGAGCTCTGTGGCTACTTAAATAAAGTTCCTAACTATGGTAAAATACCGACCTGTATTTTCTCCTTGACAGGTCCATATCAGGGTTGCCTCCCCACCGATCAGGTTCCCATGCCACATGGGGATCAATATTCCAACCAAGGAGGAGCTCATCGCCAACAAGCCAGAGTTTCAGGACATTGCTGCATACATCGGTGAGTATAATCTAGGAGTATGTCCTACCGACATTAATAGACTGACAAACTCCATGTATCAGAACAAAATGACATGTGCCTTCTTCTCACTTGATCTTTACTGCCTCATTGTGGCCACATGGTCTGGTGCATCTCGGTTAACCCATGAACTGTCGTCCAGGTGCTGCCAGTGTTCAGTATCTCACTGTGGAGGGCCTGGTATCTGCTGTCCAAGAGGGAATCGCCTCCCTCCAGGAGAAGGAAAAGATGATCAGCTCCAGTAACAAGTCCAGCAAGAGAGTGGGGCACTGCACTGCCTGCCTGACTGGGAAATATCCAGTTGAGCTGGAGTGGTGATTAAATGTTTTCTGTAGACGGGAGAAGAAGGGGTTGGGTATCTCCTATGAAGTAGACCTATTAAATACACAGTGCATGCTTTCTCTACAGAGGGTCATTACACTGATCATATCTTTTCACTTAAACTGAAAGTTATTTTTTTAAAGATCTGCGGTGGTGTAAAGTCTGTACTACATTAACTACATCCTGACCAAGGTGTGATTACAGGTGCAGGTCTGACTGCATAACAGATTGACCATGTAAATGTGTTTTTCAAAGAAAGTCTAAACTAGCTTTGCATTCCAAGCCTTAACAAAACCAGAACACTAGATAGAATTTGCTGTGTCAGAGAAACACACAAGGCTAGTGACCAAAAAGTGAATCTTTTATTTTCCTTATCAAGTTTACTTTTCTATGGTTACCTAAAATGAACCACTATGCTCTTTGTCTTTCAGCTTACTTGTATTTTGCTTTGTTTCACTTTAAACAGCACATGAATATAGTGGAAGATTTAAATAAAACTAACTGCAATGAGAACATTTTTTCCCCTCCACCAGAAACTCCATTTCCACATTGACACTATTGTATTATAATAATGAATAGATATTACAAGAAATAAATACTGTATTCCTTTAATGATGCACCGCAGTACAAAACATTTTTAGCAAGAGAAGATACAAGAGTGAAGCATAATCACTCAGATGGTTAGCTGTATTTGTAAAAAATACAACATCCAAACAGGAACATTAAGTAGGCTGTTGAGCAAATGAATATAAACATAAAATCATACAAAACATTTAAGAGTTAGAATCAGTTGCAGTTTAACAATTTCCTGAAAATGTTTCCACGGTCACCAATTTGGTTGGCATGTGTATTTTACTATTCACTTTCCACCAATATTTGTATGGGAAACCTCACTTTGACACTGCCATGGGTTACAGGACATTACTTATCCACAGTGATGTTGTTTGAGGACTTCTGTGGGCAGGCCAGCATGATCCCTGTTCACCATATACTGCACATGTTGGGGAAGAGAGGGCGATTATGAGAACACGGGAATGCTGGGAGGTCTGAAAACAAAAATTGTACAAAAGGACTTAATTATAGTTACCTGGGGGAGAAGCCATTGGCCACTTTGCTCTTGAGTGAACCTCCTGTTGAATGAAGCATAATGATTTAAGGAATCAGTGATAACAGGATTCAACACTTACAAACTGCTTAATTTAAAACAGCAGGCAGACAATAAATAAGAACCTCTGGAGCACAAGTGTTTTAAAGAGGTGGCTCACCCAGGCCCACAAGCACAGCTCCTGATCCGTGGTGGCGCCAACTCATCGAGGTTTCCTGCTGTGCATCGGCTGAGCGCTGCTGGGTACTGAATCTTTGTAACATGCTGCGTTTACTGGGGCTATAGGAGTGGCCACCACAAGACTGCTCATATTCAGACGTGGAAAGAGCGCGCCTCAGCATCTCATCCCCGTGGCGTTTGGACCCTGGGGAGGATGTGCCGTATTCGTCCCTGAAGCGTTTGGACTGGGGGTGGCTGTCGCAGTTCAGCTCCCTGTGGCGTTTCCTCAGGACAGAGCGCTGGGGAGACAAGGCGAGAGCTGCCAAAGCTGAGGAAGTGTGGCTTCTGCTGGCCTCAGAGCTTCGGGCACAGAAACGGCAGGGAGGCCCATTAAAGAACAATGGCTTGTTCTGGCAGACAAACTTGTGGTAGAGTTTGATAAAGTCCTCGTCGAGCTTCTGCGGTAAGTAAGAGACACAGCTCGATGGCAGGGACGAGTCAAAGGAGAGGTGCCGCCGGAGCCTGTGGCGACCTGCTGCTGAGGCTGACTGAGGGGAACGCAGCTGTGGCTGGAAGGAATGATGGGTGTCTTGGTTGTAAAGCATCCTCGGTGGCACCATTCGCTTTGGTGGAGGAGAGGACAGAGAAGTAGACGTTGATCTGGGCCTTGGAAGCTCTCTGGAAAAGCTTTCCACAGAACATGCCCTGGGGCTTCTGGAACAGGCAAGAGGTGATCTGCTGATACTGGTCTTCATCCTTGCTTTTAAGGGACTCTGCCTGACTGGGGAGCCATAGATGTCTGGTCTGCCTTTAACGGCAGTTGTTTCCCATGCATACTTAGAGCACCCATCAGTCTGCGGTGAATGTGCAGCGAGAGAAAGCCTTTTAGACCTGAGAGACAGGTCCAAGGGTGCTTCTGCAGTGGGGTAGCGAGGTTGTGAAGGACTGACAGCGCAAGTGGAGGGCTGTTCTTCCAGCTGTGACACAGTGAAGGTCTTGTTCAGCGACATCTGTTTTGGTTTAGAGGAAGGAGAGAAGTCCATCACGAAGACAGGTTGGTGCTGAGGTCTTCCCAGCGAGCTGCTCACCCTCTCAGGAGACTGACATTGTGCTTCCCAATCCTGCAGATTGCTTATTATCTGCAAGGGAGACAGGGGGGTAGTTTCAGTCCTCATGAACTGGCTTTTCACTGGGCTGTCAGAGTTCTCCTTGAGCAGTGTCTTGCTGGTCATGTTTCTGGGGTTACTGTTGGTGTGTCTCAACGCGACAACGAAGGTGTCGTTGAGAGAGCTTTTGTTTGACTGCAGTCGCCATCTGCGGTACCTCCTCAGCACCTCCTCTGCGGCCTTGGAGACATGCTGCCGGTGCCTGGCCCTCTCTATTCGGCTGATCATGCTGGGGTACAGCTCCAAAAAAGAGCTGCCGTGACTTCTCAGAGTCATTTCTAGTTCCTCATCTTGGTCTTCGGGCTGGAGCTCCAGCTCTGAGAGGTTTCTCTGACTCTCATCCAGTGAGTTCACAGACAGCTTAGTCGTGTCACTTCTAGCCATCCCTGTGGGTAGACAACAAATTACGTCTTCATTTTAATTCCTGCATTGGCTTGTCCTGCCATGCTGTGTTCAAAATGTTTGTGTATTGCTTTCTTGTCCTTACCATCCTCATCCACAGACAACTGGGTTGTGGAAACACAAGTCTCATCAGCTGCAACATCTTGATGCGTGAAGTCCAACTGTCCAAAATAAACCATAATAAATTTAAGGTATATTAGATATTTAAGATAGAAGTGTATAAATAAATACTGTACAATTACCTGAGAGTCTCTTGTAATGTCCTGGGCTGTGGTGGAAGAAATAAAGTAATCAGATTAATATACAATTTATCAACACCTCTGTAAATTGCTGTTCTCGTTTCAGGTTACAGATACTGACCTCTTAATGACTCGTCTCTCAACTCTGTCAGACTCTGAGGAGAGGAGAAGTATTTGATTATAATAGCTGTACATATATTTCATATCGGTTTCAAAGCTGCTTCCTTAATCAAGTCACTGACGGTACTTTGTGTCATATGTGGCTGCAGAGTAAGTTCACAGACACAAACCTTTGATTCCAGCTGGTCCAGCTGTGTCTTTGACTGCCTCATGTAGCGTTTCAGTGCTTCATCACGCAAAGGGTCAAGACAGAAAAGACACACAATGCGATCAGGCCGATTAATCGGTTATTAAACGTGTTGGTAATTAATATTTTGTTGAGACTAATCGATGGATCGAATAATTATTTCAGCACAAAAAAAAAAAAAAAGGAGACAACATTTTAGACGAAATATGGCCACACAATGCGACAGTCTCTTGCATTAAACCACAGGCAGAAAATGATATTACTTTGGGTTTTTGTATTGTTGAGGTCCACCTCTATCGTCCCGTCGTGGTATTGGAGCTTTGAATACTGTTTAAAACAATTGCAGAGGTAAGCAAACTGGGTTTTTTTCCCGCAGCTTCACAGCGTATCGTTACATTTAACTTAAGCTAACGTTAGCCACGTCACTGCTACTTCACAGCCATGCCAACGTACCTTGTCTATGATTCGATCCAGTGACCTTTTGTAGGTGAGGCTGTTGTAACGCAGTTGTTTCTCTAAAAGTTCGTCCATATTGCATCTACAAAGCAAGTGTCCTTGGTGGTGAAGGTACACAGGCCAACTGAACTGAAACAAAAGGCCTTCTAAGTTCAAAATTTTTCTCCCAAAAAATAGAGACAGGTGATTGGACAAGGCTGCACGTGGTGCCTTCGTGGCTGCTGGGAAAATCGTGCTTTCCAAAATGTCCCTCTCGAATACTTCAATAGAAAGCCGAAACGTATTTGAAAAACAAGTAACGTCTTCATTTTTCACGGCAGGGTTGCACATGCGTGTCAATAACATGGTGGAGAGGATGTGTCCCATGTTAATATGATGATGTGCAACAACGTTTAGTGTACAGCATTTAGTTGACGGATAAAATGTCAAACACATGTCCGAAACACACAACGTCTCCCCGCCAATCCGTTTGAACAAAATTACTGAACAACATTTCCCAAAGTGCTATATTTTTTTGTTTGAAAATTGACGCTACTGACTGAGCACGACAAGTCAGATCTCCCGATTTCGGGATGAACGAGCATATGAGAAGCCGTTGAAAGAGCCATTTGTGGGACGTAATGTTTTTCTGACGCGTCATATTAACGCGACAAACGGTAACAACAGCTCGTACATCCGGTCTGCCTGGATGTAAACAAACCACCCTTCGTCTGAATGGAAGAGGATGTGATTTCAAATAGGATTGAGAAGTTTTCGTCCCGAATCCGGCCCCCACGGAGGATGAGCCGGTGGTCCGTGAGCGGCTGGTCAGCATGGATGCTCGGACACTGCAGGAGCTTGTAGCCGCCGCTGCCTCTCTGCACCCTGACCGAGCAGCGGTGACGTTTGACGGCGGGTCCGCGTCGGGGAGCCCCGTGTCCCTGCTGTACAGAGATGTGGTCGAGCTGGCCGCTGAACTGTCTCATATTCTACGCAACAACTGCTGCCCTAATAACGGCGTGATTGGGCTGTATGGCTGTGATGATTTGTTCGTGCCCGTCTGGATTCTGGGGTGAGTCCACTCGGAAGTCCACCACCTCATGTCAAAACACAGCGTCTGAGTGTGTGGACTAGAACAATGTAGAATTTCGTTGCCGTATCCAATGAGTAATGTCTTGTGTAATATGGGGGGGATATTAAACTGGCCTGTGTTGTCTGCCAGGATCCTGCAGTCACCTGCTGCTTATGTCCCACTGGACCCAGAAGCTCCAGGACTCTTCTCTGCCAGAGTCATGAACCGGTGTGACCTCCAGTACTGTGCTGTGAAGACCGACCTCCTGCGGGTAGAATATTTCAGATTTTATGAATATATATGTGCTGCCGCCAAGTTCTCAGTATGTCCAGAGTGCACAGCAGACTTAACAATGTTATTACAGCCCAGAGACCCATAATCCAACCACTGCTATGATGGATATGTTTGTTGTTATTTATACTTTATTTTGGAATATGCACCGCATTAGCACAATTCAAACTCTATAATAATAATGAACATCTTAAAAACAGATTTTGACACAATATGGCACGGCCACAAAATTAGCTAATAATCCAGGAGCCACTATAGCTGTTATTGTAATTTAGTGGTGCAGATCTCCTCACATTTGATATTAGTCAAATGATCCTAACCAACTGATATATGCATAGAACCTCTAAAGTGTATGGGTGCATTAAAAACCTGTGTGCAATCAAAAATCTGAGTTTCTTCAAACAAAGTGACACGGTCATATGCACCTTATTTATCCTTCTATTTGTATTTATGTATCCACTAAAGATATAACCTACAGCTGTATATTCACATTTTCTTTACAGTATTAACACAGATTTGTGATCTGTTGAAGTCCTTTGTCTTTCCTCTGTGTGAATTTTCACATGGATTTTCTCTCATCCCCTCATCAAGCGATTGCAGGCAGCCCTCGTCAAACACATGTCTGTGGAGGTGTGTGTGGTGCTGCCCAAGTTCAAACTGACCCTGATACATATTAAGCTGCTGCCGGTATCTGAACACAAACCAGGAACAGAACAAACCAGAGCTCAGACAGCAGATGACGCTGGTCTCTGTGATGCAGCTGCACACAGAGACTTGGCATATGTGCTGCACACATCTGGAACAACTGGCCTTCCAAAGATTGTGAGGGTGCCACACAGGTGTATACTCCCTAATATACTGCATCTGAGGTGAGTGTTTAGACCTTTTTGTCTTTATTGGGCTCTAAAATGTTGTTATTTTGAAATCATATTCAGAAGTGCACCTCTCTTGGCTCAGATCTTTGTTTCAGATGAATGCAGATGATGTTGTTTTCCTCGCCTCGCCCTTAACCTTTGACCCCTCAGTGGTGGATATTTTCCTAGCCTTATCATCCGGGGCTCAGCTCCTCATTATCCCTACTGTGATCAAGAAGATGCCCAGTCGCCTGGCTCGGCTGCTGTTCAAGGATCACAAGACCACTGTCCTACAGGCAAGTGTCAAGAAACTGTATTTTGATTGGAGGACTTTTTCACTATATTAGACCTTTTCTCTATATCTCTATTATTTCCGCAGGTCACACCGACGCTGCTCGTCCGCTTCGGGCACCGCATCTTAACACAGGAGGTGTTGTCGTCTGGCTCCTCGTTGCGGGTGCTGGCTCTGGGTGGAGAGGCCTGCCCCTCGCCAGCTCTGCTGAGGAGCTGGAGGCACCAGGACAACAAAACCCACATCTTCAATATCTACGGTATAACTGAGGTGTCCTGCTGGGCCTGCGCATACAAAATACCAGAGTCTCTACTGCAGTCTAAAAAGCCGTGAGTGTGCACTGTTTAAAAAGATTTTAAATCTACATGTTAAACAGGCTGCACTAACAACAACTTAATTTAACATTGCATGCTTTCAGCACGGTGTCCTTTGTGCCTCTTGGGACTCCTCTGATGGGCACATTGGTGGAAGTAAGAGATGAAAATGGCCGTATTGTTAAAGAGGGTGAAGGGCAGGTGTTCATAGGTGAGAAAGATCTCATTGACACGCTCAGAGGCCTACAAATATTATTTCAGTTAACAAAATCCATATAAAGCCATATGATCCTTGGTGCAGGGGGAGAGGAAAGAGTGTGTCTCCTGGGTGATGAGGAGACGGTTACCCCCGGGATGATGAGAGCTACTGGAGACTGGGTGAATGTTAAAGACACACAGCTGTGCTGCCTGGGACGGAAAGACAGGCTGATTAAACGCCACGGAAAACGGGTGAACCTGGACAGCTTGCAGCAAGTAAGATGTTTCACTTAGCAACATCAAAATGCACATATACACAGGCAATAAAAAGGTGTTGGTGGTACACTGTGACCTACTGAAGGCAGTTCTAATGTAGCATACTCTTGGTGTCGCTGCTGTTAGGTGACAACCTTGTTTCTAAGGTTTAAATGTTTGTAGATGTTGCTCAATCTAGAGAGAGAATCCTTAAACAAAATAAAAGCAGGAACATTTTATTTTTTGGCCACTTGGGGGCAGCACAACAAATTGTATTGACATATTATCATCATATAAATTGCAGCTTTAAAATATGTAATATATATAAGCAAAGTACTGGTGGTGCAGTTTTTCCAGACCTTGAACCAACACAAATGAACCAACATCTTTTCAAAGTTTCAGGGTTTTTAGTAACTGCATTTTGTTTTTCTATAGAAAGAAAGGTTGATGGTCCTTTCAAACACGGGATAAAAACTGGTTGTTGAAGTCAGGAGGTTTTAACTGACTAAAGGAGAAGGCGAAGGCTTAATGCTTCACTTCTGCCCCTCCAGCTCATCTTGAGTCTGCCTCAGGTGGAGGCTTGTGCCGTTGCTCTGTACGAAGGCTTTCGACTGCTCGCCTTTGTCGTGGCGTCCACATCTGGAGACCAGAAAGCAGCTCCTCCTCTCACATCTGTGGAACAAACCTTGGCTGAGCCTCCGGAAGACCTGCCCTCTTCTGTAAAGCACCACCCGGGGGAGACGGGCGGTGTAGATGGAGATCTGAGTCAACTCATCCTGAGCCAACTGTCTCTGCTGCTGCCATCTTACAGCATTCCTGACACGCTGGTCTTGGTCCCGGCTTTATGCCTGACACCACATGGTGAGCATCGGACGCACAGTCACCCCTGAGGAGAGCCGCATTCCTTCACTGTTTTACTTATTCTTGTGTTTGTTTCATGGCAGGCAAAGTAGACATGGAGGCACTTGTGAAAATGTACCAAAGACGGAGACGGTGTTTAGAATCCGATTCTTCACGGGGAGACGTCACCAAACTAAAGCAAACTCTTCAGTCCGTGTGGCAGGTATGGCCAGCTTTCCACTACGTTTAACAACACAATTCCACATGTAAATACTTTCTGGTTTCATTCGTTGCCGGAATATGTTTATACTCGACTACCTATCGGCAGGAAACTCTAGGTCTTCCTGAAGATGCAACCATTGTCGAGGAATCCAACTTCCTGTTGAGCGGAGGAGATTCTCTGAAGGCACTACTCCTCTGTGAAGACATCCTCACTGCCGTGGGAGTGACCTCACCAGAGCTTTTGGAGGTCATACTCGACGGGACCTTCTCTGACATACTGCGCCATGTTGCGAGAGTGACACTGATGCTGCCACCTGAGAGCAGCCCGTCATCGCAGTCTGAGGCCAAAAAACGGCACGCCAATGCCCCCCCTGAGCTGCCAGCGAAGAGAGAACGCACAGCAGCAGAGAGGCTGCAGGGGGAGAAACGGGCTGTTAAAGTTATAAGACGAGCGGGTGAGGTGATAGACGTGAAAATCAGAAAGCCAGAAGCGAACACAAACCTCCAGGCTGTTGCACTCGGAGAAAAGGATTCTAGTGAGAAACGTAGAGGTGATGTTCTGGGCCTCAGTCTGAACTGGTCCTCAGACACAGGCAGATGTGTGGACGCCTCCCCGGTGCTTCTAGTACAAGAGGGAGCAGATCAGAGTTCACATGAGGGTGAAACAACAGTGTTCATCGGCTCCCACTCTCACAGGATCCAGGCTTTAGACATGATCACCGGGAGCCTTCTGTGGGAGCGAGTTCTCGGGGACCGAATCGAAGCCTCGGTCGCAGTGTCTCGCTGCGGGAGCCTCGTGGTTATAGGTCCGTATCATCTCTCTGAATACTCTGTGAAAATATTTCACTGTATGTTATTGGCCTTGAGGATTTCTTTTTGGATTGTCCCAGGTTGCTACGATGGCTGTGTGTATTTCCTGTGCGCTGCATCTGGAACGACACGGTGGCTGTTTGAGACGGGAGACGCTGTGAAGAGCTGCCCTGCTGTGGATCCTCTCACAGGTCTGGTGATGGTGGGCTCACATGACGGGCATGTCTATGCCCTGAACCCAGAGGTGTGTGCGTTTTAACATGAAGAGATACTCCAATGATTCAGTAAACTCACAGATTGGTTCATTACGCTGGTGTCACCATCAATGCCAGTTCAATACCGCCAGTTGGGATGGCAGTATTGGAGTGTTGGGTTGACTCCTGATTCATTAAAAAGGGATTAATCAAGGTGTGTGTGTGTGTGTGTGTTCAGGTTCAGCAGTGTGTTTGGAGGCGTCACTGTGGGGGTGGAGCCGTGTTTTCCTCCCCCTACCTCCACACCTCACTCAGGCAGCTGTACGTGGCTTCACTGGGAGGTCACCTACTCTGTCTCAACCCTGTGAGTAAAAACGTTACCAGAGACAAGGTTGTCATTTTGCTGCTCACTGAGTGGCATTGTGACACATGGTGCTCTTGGCTGTCTGATGGGTGTTTTTCCTGTCCCAGGACAGCGGCGAGGTCCTGTGGTCCTACAGTAGAGACATCCCGTTCTTCTCATCGCCCAACGGCTCCTCTGGTCACGTGGTGATCGGCTCGGTGGATGGAAACGTCTGCTGCTTTAGCAACACAGGGAACCTGGTGAGAGGAAAAGCTTAACACTGGTGTAATGCTCCACTCTCCACTCCGTATAATGCAAAGAGCCAACGTGATGCTATCCTTTCATACAAAGCGTGGCTTATTCTGAGCTTACTGTATTTCAGATCATTAGACTCACGGGCGATGAAAACATCTAAACTGTGGCAGATTCATAAACAGAAACGGTAAACGGATGCAGCGAAGCGCACTCGCAATCATCATTTTGCCAAGCCAGACACATTTGCAGTAATACAGTATATTCAATAAAGAAAATGAAAGTTTCCAAAAGCCATTCTTACTATATTTCTTTTTCGCATACTGACATCTGCATAAATAGTATTTTTGTGCTCATTGGTATTACTATAATCTTGAGGAAATTACTGTTTGGCTACTCTGAGAATGAGCTACTGTTAAAAATGACTAATAAACATATGAACTGTCGTGATGCTTACAGCACTTGCATACATTACCTAATTTGATACAGATGGTTTTATCCATCCATCCATTTTCCTCCGCTCATCCGGGGCCGGGTTGCGGTGGCAACAGGCTAAGCAGGGTTATCCAGACGCCCCTCTCCCCAGCAACACTTTACAGCTCCTCCTGGGGGATCCCAAGGCGTTCCCAGGCCAGTTTGAGATATATATAATCCCTCCAGCGTATTCTGGATCTACCCCTGGGCCTCATACCAGTTGGATGTGCCTGGAAAACCTCTAAAGGGAGGCGTCTAGGAGGCATCCTTATCAGGTGCTTGAACCACCTCAATTGGCTCCTTTCGCTGTGAAGGAGCAGCAGCTCTACTCCCTCCGGATGTCTGAGCTCCTTACTCTGTCTCTAAGGGTGAGCCTGGCAACCCTTCAGAGGAAACTCATTTCGGCGGCTTGTATCCGCAATCTCATTCTTTTGGTCACTACCCAATGCTCATGACTATAGGTGAGGGTTGGAACATAAATCGAGAGCTTTGCCTTCTGGCTCAGCTCCTTCTTCACCACGACGGTCACACCTTCAATACTGCTGATGCTGCTCCAATCCGCCTGTCCACCTCAAGCTCCATTTTATCCTCCCTCGTGAACAAAACCCAGAGATACTTGAAACAGATGGTTTATGGTTTTATTTTGTGTTAAAGTCCTAATAATAATATTCCATAAGATTTTTATGCAGTGGTTTTTGATACTATTCACGGTGAGCGTTTTGTTCAGCAACAGCCATTCAAAGTATTCACGTTCTGTAATTACCTCTCTATACTAGCTTTTATTGCTGGAAGCAGAGTTTGCCGTTCTCGCGCTGTATTCACATTGCCTTCACGTGCACGATGGTTTAACAGGAAATGATGCAGCATGTCATCCAGCATTAGTACTTTTATCTCACTGACATCAGCCTTACAGTTTACAGCTGTATCTGAGTGCTCTTAAGTTACTACTATACTAACTGGTCATTTCCAAATAGTCTTCTGTTGTATTTCTGAACACAAAAAAATAGCTGAAGTAGCTGATCAAAGAGTGTTTGCTGCTCCCAGGATTCTGGGACTTGTAGTATTAAACTGCACCTGCTGTTACCACCGGTAACCACGGGTGTTGCCAGGACTGAAGCATTAAAGATTACAAGTTTTGCAAATTGAAACTTGTGTGTAAATGGAGCCAAAGCTATTTTAAAACACTGTGATACTGCAGTGTGTGTGACTCTTGTGTTTCTCTGCAGGTTTGGCAGTTTTCAACAAAAGGACCCGTCTTCTCCTCGCCGTGTGTCACACCAGACCAGCAAAGGGTTCTGTGTGGATCACATGATGGCAGCCTGTACTGTTTGAACTCTGCTGACGGCACTCTAGTTTGGACTTTCCAGACCACAGGGAAGGTGTACTCCAGTCCATGTGTGTTTGATGGTTCTGTTGTGGGCAGGAGGGGGATTCTGGTGGCCCTGGCCTCCACAGACGGTGCATTGTGGATCCTGGATGGACAAGATGGACAAATGTTGGCCTCGTTCACTCTACCTGGGGAGCTGTTTTCATCCCCAGTGGTGTGGGAACAGTCTCTTGTAGTCGGGTGCCGCAACGACTATGTGTATTGTTTAAAGCTGACTGTCAAAGAAGAAACCTAAGAAGGATAAAAATGTACTTCTGCACTGGACTGGCTTCTATATCTGTGTCAGAGCGGAGAGGCTACTTTGGGAAATTAACTTTAATTAAAGTTCAGTGAAAGAATGAGTCCACGGTCGTTCCGTTCAGACATCAGTATTTAATTTACATCATTCATAACATTTTGTATCTCTAAGAATCTTCTCATGAATATCTCTAAGTGGGACAAAAAAGTGCAAATAATATCAAACATTTTTCTTGTTACATGTAACACTGCGTACACTACACTATTGTGCACGACTGACGTTAGAAACAAAATGACAAAGTGACTCTGTCTGACCGAAGCTCTGGTAACAGCTTTGACTTCTATACAGTACATACTTACAGATCATTAAGTGAGTGGCAGAAAATGAGAATGTTGTAGGTTGTTTTTTTTTGTTTGTTTTGGGCTTTTTTCCCATGGAAATGCTTACATCATTTTGTAAGCTCATATCACATTGACAAGGAAGTGATGGCGTAAGCCTACAAACACAAGTGTGTTACAGGAGGACAGCTACAAAATTTGTATGTTACAGCAAGCAGGTGTTGTGTCTGTCTCCATTAGCGAAGCGAAAAAAAAGGCCAAATTACATCATCACAGAGCTGTGAGGATAATGTGCAGTTCACTGTAAATGCCCAGTAACACTTGTGGTCTTCAGTGCTGTGTTTAGGTGCACCCACCGTGTGATTATGACAGATTCTGGTTACTTTATAATGGCGAAATTGTACAATAGCCTCTTTGACAGCTATCACAGTCATCACGGACACAGTGAGAATTGTTATGCTAAGGGTATGCGTTAAAAAACAAAACAAAAGAGGAAAAAGGCTTCTTTTGTACGTGACAAGGCTCAGAGAGGAGATACAGTATCGTTTCAACATAGATAAATCCGCTGCTTCACATAAATAATACCAACGAGGGCAGAGAAGACGCCGGTAACGCTTTCATCAGCAGATTCAACAGGTCCACTTATTGTTACTGGTAGCCCTTAAAAGACAATTCAGAGAGTTACCCTCTGTTGGTTAACCACTGTCATGTGTCAGAGCTTCACATCTCTAATACACAAGTGTTTGACCTTTTATTGTGTTGAGCGAATTATTTAACCACGGTGACACAGTTGGCTACAAAATTAAAAAAAAAGATTGGGGTTGGCTATTGCAATGGCCAGCCATAGTTGTGATTGGCTGCTGAGGACTCCCCCGGACTGCGGCATGTTTGTTCTATCTGTGTCTTTTTGAGACATCTGCTTTGTGTGTTTTGATGCAGTATGTGCATGCGCGCAACTATGTTTTTTTACATATATCTGTGCAACTGTATTTGAATATTTGAATGTGAAGCGCACTTTAACATGATAATAGTACCAGCCAGTGTGTGGGGTTACGAGGTGATGGAGGGGCTTTACTTGCTTCACAGCCAGGAGGGTTTTCATGGGGAGTCTTGGGAGGGAAGGGACAGGCGACGGTGATTCTCGAGGTGCTTCAGAGTCCGTGGGCAGTGTGCAGTCTCAATGCAGGCCAGAGCCCAGTGTGAAGCTGAGCTGAGGTGCTACTTGATGATCTGAGGACAGTCGCTCCAGGCTTTGGCCTTTCGCTTGGCCAGGGCCAGCCAGGCCGGCTCTGTGGACACCTGTGGAGAGTCACTGGAGGGGAAGCGCTTTGACACCTCCTTGACAGCAGGTGGCGACGGTGTAGAGTCTGCAATCTCAACTGAAATAGCAAATCAAGGACAAAATTTAGTTACAAATCTATTTGTTTCACTATATCGCCTTGTTAGGCTCATTTTATGAAAGAATGAAACTAATTTAGCTGCAACATTCTATTACTGTAATGATAAATTCGTCTTTACATTATTTTTTCTATATGTTTTAAAAACATCAGAAAACTGGAAAAATGTCAATTCCCTAGAGCCCAAGGTGACCCAGCCTATGTCTTCTTTTGTCCGACCAACAGTCCAAAACCGCAAAATATTCAATTTACTGTAATGAAAAAAAAGCATAGGCAGAATATTCACACATTTGTGATCCTTGAATTACTTAACGATTGGAGATGATTAAGATTGAATAATCATTTCAGCAATATTTGGCTTGATTAATTTGATACCAAAATCCTCCATGTGCAGGTGCTTACCAGTGACAGAGCTGGGTAAAGTGTTGGCTTTTTTCAGGTGTTCTCGGCGCTCAAATCGTCCCAGGAGGCTGTCGGGTCTCTTGGGCTCCTCTGGTGTCTGAGGTTTAGAAGAAGGACTGGTGCTGCCGCTCCCTTTGCTCTCCGTGGGGCTCACCAGTGTGGCCTGCAAAAGAGTACTGATTGTATGAGAGGAAGAGTACTGACAGATTATGTGACCATCAGAAGAAATATAAGGGTGTAAAGACGCAATCTGGAGTACATACGCTGTCTCTATCTCTAGCCTGCTTTTCTGCCAGTTTGGCCTCTCTTTGGCTGCGCCGATCCTCTCGATTCTGCTGCTGCTCCCTGAAGCCCTTCTGCTTCTGCAGAGCCAGTGTGATCCATAAGGGCCCAGCCTCCTTCTCTTGGACCCTCGTGCTGTCCAGTGAGTGCCTGCTCTGCAGTGATGGTTTTTCTGCAGGGGAACACAGGGATGCTGTGTTATTCTACAGTATAACACAGCATATTGGCATATTACTAGGGCAAGATATTGTTTAAGTTCTTGGATGCTGCTTCCAATACAATACCAGATTTTGGGTACCAATAGGAAATATAAGCATGTTTTTCTACAAAAACCCAGCAACATTCAAAGTTCTCACATAAATATAATTAAGGAGCTATCAGATCAAAGAATATGTCATTAAGATTACACTCGACGTTGATGTCAGCTTTCGGCACTCGACAGTTTTCGATATGGAGGTTTGATTCCCAGCCCAACGTAATACACTTATTATGCTCAAGGTCACGTTAAAGGAATATTTCAACATTTTTGGAAATGTGGTTATTTGCTTTCTTGCCAAGAGTTAGATGGGAAGACTGATACCACTATCATGTCTGTAACCTAAATATGGAGCTACAGTAGGCAGCCGATTAGCTTAGGTTAGCATAAAGACTGGAAATGGAGAAACAGCTAGCCTGGCTCTTTCCAAAGGTAACAAAATCCACCTATCAGCACTTCTAAAGCTCACCTGCACAAAAAATGAAGTGTAAAAATGACAAGTTGCGGCCAAGAAATAGTTCTGTGGAGTACATGAGAGTGGTATTGATCTTCTCATCTAACTCTCGACAAGAAAGCGAACAAGTGTGTTGCCCAAAATAAACAAATCCTTTTCATTATATGTTGGAGGATCCAAAAACCTAAGATTTTAAACTCCTGATTAGCACTAACAGCGTAGTGTCCGATCAAAGTAACACTGACCTCTCCTGATGAGCTCTGTCTTTCTGTCTGCCTTCTCTCTCCAGGGAATGTTAATGGAGGGGAAGAAGGATCTCTTCTCCTTTGGCTCCTCTTCTCCTTGGACCTGGCCTTGGCTGCTCCGGTGCAAATGGGCCACCGCTGATGGTTCCTCACTCCTGTTTGTCTGCTCCTGGCTGGATGACTCCGCGGCCCCTGTCCTCTGGATCATCACATCATCGGTAGGCCCATGGGACACATTAGGTAGCGGCGATGGGGGAGGTGTGGCGACTGCTCCAGTAGGTTTGGGCGACGTGGTCGGTCTGCGGTAGAGAGGCGGCTTGGACAGCACTTTCTCGCCTTCGCTGTGTGCAATGGGGCTGGTAGACTTACCCGGTTTAACCCGAGGGGCAGCGGGGGAGGCAGATGCATGTAAGTATTTGGAGACCACGCCTTCTTTCTGAGGAGATGAGGGACTTGATTTGTCAGAAAAGACAGAGGAAGCGTCAGAGTCTGGCTCAATGGGGGTGAGGGGTGAAGGGACGCCGTCAAAGCTGTCCCCAGCACTGTATCGTTTCTTCCGTTTCTCAGTGGAGTCTCCGCTGTGAAAACGGAGGGAGTAATTGGTCCTCCTCAGCTTTATGCCAAAAGGTGAGGGCTTGTCCTCACTGTCCTGGCCTCGGTCCTCTCTACTTTCAGGTACCACCGTCTCACTCTGAGCCCTGCTCTTCAACTCTGGCCCCTCCGGTTTGGCTCCAGGGCTGGGAACCAGGAAAGAGGGGAGGTCTTTGGCAAACATACATTCCTCTGACCCTCTTTCTACGATGCGGACAGTTTTACTCGTCCTGTTCTGAGGTTTACAGGTTGGTGCTGGGGAGACTGCAGTGGGGCTATCAGACGGAGTAGCTTCCTCTTCTGCTTCCTTATCATCTACACTGAACACCTCAGAGTTCCTGTTTGAATCCCCAAACTTCTTCTTCGCAGGGGTGATGGAGAACTTTGCACTGGCAGACATGGTCTTCCTGAGGTTCATGTGGGAGAATGCAGGTTGGTCTTCACTGCTGGGTTGAGGCTGGTTCTTGCTTGGGTCAGGGTACTCTTCGTATTTCCCCTCTTCTACCCCCTTGAAAATCTTTGATCTGATACTAGCCCATTCAGCCAGGACGGCCGCACCGGACCGGTCTGTAGAGAGTGAGGACTCGTTAAGTGATTTGGTTTTGCCAGACCTGCAGTCCGGTGAAGACTTGCTCTTGGTCGGCGGTGTTCCTTGGGCCTTTCTATCCTCTCCCAAGCCCAGCAGAGACTTGCAGGCGGTGTCTCTGATGTGGTCTAAATTGACAGCTGTCCCACAGAGCTGGGCGCCCGTCACTAAGATGGCTGTGTGGGGGACATATGGAGACGTTGGCAGGTTTGGGGAGTCTGGTCCTTCAGAACAGGAAGCCTTAGCTTTCTCTCTTTGTTCAGCCACAGCAGCGCTATGGTGGCTGGAGGCCGGCGTAACGGGTGTCAGGTTGACCTTTTGGAACAGAATCTGTTTTTCTCCAGAGGAAACTTTGAAAGAGAAAGGCCTCTGTCTCTCCTCCATCTCCCTCCAGCGCAGCTCCTCAGCCCTCCTCTTCCTCTCCTGTGGATCTGAGCAGCCATCAGCCTCCTCTAATGACAGCCTCCTCTGCTCCTCCTCCTCCTTTCTCAACCTCTCTTCTGCTTCCATTTTTTTCTTCTCTTCAGTCTCCTGCAACCTCAGCTTCTCCGCTTCCTCCTTTTTCTTTCTTTCCTCCTCTTCCTCTCTTAGCTTCCTCTTCTTCTCGGCCTCAAGCTCCTGCTGCCTCCTCAGTTCTTCCTCCTCCTTCTTCTCTCGCCTCTTCCGTTCCGCTTCCTCTTTCCTCCTCTGCTCTTCCAGTTGTCTCCTCTCCTCCTCCTCCCACTGTTGGCGCTCCTGCTCCTCTCGCATCCTTCTTTCCTCCTCCTCCCTCCGCATCCGCTCTTCCTCCTCTCGCCACCTCCTTTCTTCTTCCTCTCTGATCCTTTTCTCCTCTTCCTCCGTCCTCCTTCTCTCTGCCTCCTCTCGAAGCCTTTGTTCGTCTTCCTCCTGCTGTTTACGACACCTCTCCTCCTCTAGTTCACGCAGCCTCAGCTCCTCTGCTGCTCTCTTCCTCTTCTCCTCTTCGAGCCTCTTTTCCTCCAGCTCCCTCTTCCTCCTTGTTTCCTGTCTTGTCTCCTCGTGGAGTTTTTGTTTCTTGAAGTTTTCTAGGGACTCAACAGATGCCCTGCGCTGGTCGTCTGCAGAGACACCTGCTGCCTCGAGGTCCTCTTGCACCGCACCAGGAATAGAGACCTCTTGGAGGTCCTGACAATGTGGAAAATAGATTAGTTAGTTAATTATTTTTTAACTACAACAAAGGGCAGGAAATGTCACAAAATAAATCAACAACATGCTAAGACATATTAGAGGCAACTCATATCTTGGCTCACCTGTGTGAACCGCCGGTGCTTGCGGGAAACCCTCTGGTTTTTTGGTTTGACGGCCAGTTTATGCTTAGCAGCAGTGTTGTCTAAGCGAGGAACAGACTGTGGAACAGCATCCAGATTGATGGACTCGATAGTACCAGTGGGTGGAAGAACTCGTTTGGACCTCGGAGATTTCACTGGGGTGCTGTGTCGGGCTTCGGCTTGTTGAGCCCCCTGGACCTGCTTTTGTCACAATAACGAAGCATTTATTATAGACTGAAACACATCCAATCTTAGTCCAAATACCTAAAAAGAGTATTTCATCAATTTAACTTTGCACTCCTATAACATTGTCAGACTCACAGTAGACAGTGTGAGAAAAAAATCTAAATCAATGCAGCAGAACCAGATATACTATACGATGTTATGCTAGTAGCAGCTAATGTAGCCCCAGCAGAGATGAGTAGCAGGCTACAGAGGCCTCCATATGGGGATAGATTTATATCTAAAGTCGCGCGCGCGATAAAACATTCACGCGAGCAAATTATACTACTTCGCGCGAGCAGATATTAACATCCGCGCGCAAAATATATGTCCTCCCAACCGATACTGGCTCAAGTGACACTTGAAGCAATTTATCAGACTTAAACTATCTCCCTCTGGAACCACAAAGGCTTTATACATTTTTTATATTATATTTTTTCACATATGCAGTAGTACGCCCCAAGACCTGTAAACAGACTTTGATGTGTAAAACCGGTGGAGATCCCCTTTAAAAATAGTACAAAATAAGTTCTTACCTTTGGCTCAGTGTTTACTGGCTCGGCTTCTACCTGGACCAAAACCTTCAGAGGACTCCGGGGAACCTCTTCCTCATCTGAACTTCCCTCATCTCCTTCACTTTTCCTCTGAGAAGGAGGCCTCTGGCCAAACTTGATACCTTGCGCTATCTGCCTCTATTTGATCAACAAAAAAGGTTAAATGTTATGCACTTAGACAGAAGGTAACTGTTCGGCAACTGAGTGCACACCGCTACCAGGCCCACCTGCAGATTCCTAACTTTATCTGAGACGTTTTCCTGGGACATGCTGTGATCTAGACCGGGATCAGTCACCGGCTCCTCTGGGATAAAGATGCTGTCGTGGGAGAGAGCTCGAGATCCGACAGGATTCAACTCCCTGCCGAAGGAAAAGAGCATCTTCAGCTTTGCAGCGTGACATTACTGTCAGTCATTCATTAATTTATCATGTGCGGGTTGCAGCGCCACTCCGTAAATAATTTTACACAAAGAAATGAATGACCTCTTTACACACCAGCAGCAAAAAAATCTGTTAAGAAGCCAAGTTGTTTCTTGGATAAAATCTACCCTCGCTGTCTGGATAAAGGTGGCAAGAAATACATAGTGTAAAGACCCTATTGAGCCTTAATGGTGAGACCTGCGGTTGCAGTTTTTGTCAGCAATGATAAAAAGGCAAGTGGAAAAACTCTGTTTTGTTATGTATAACAAAAAAATGATAAAAAATGAAATTTTATCAATGAAGTTACCTCAGATTTTGATTGGACTCCTCATCAGAAACACCTCCATTACACACTTCCCCAGTAGAAAAACTCGCTTTTAGCTCTGCTCCATCAAAGCCCCCCTTCGCCTCCCTCTTCTTCTTCTTCCCAAAGAGTCGTCTGAAGGGCTGGAATTTGCCCTGTCGCTTTCTCTCTGTTGGCAAAAGAAAATAAATGACAACCATAGCTACATGCAATCAGATCATCAACCTTTATATCTCGCGCTCGAGCTACATAGCGAGCAGGATGGTGCCTATGGGTGTGTTTTTGTATGTGTGTGTGTGTGTGTGTGTGTGTAGATAATGATATGCAGCTGATTGAATTAAAAGAAAATAAATCAAAGTAGCAGATGGAATGCGAAGAAAACCTTGGCTCTTTGGTTCATACTCACTCATATTTACTGGAAGTGGGAAAGATATACAAGAAGCATAAAAAGGGAGCACCCAAAGCCACAGCAACTTTAGAAAAATGATGAATGCCTGAATTACTGACTGAAAAATCCTGAGAAAAGAAAGCAGTGCAAAAACCTCAACGACCTCCTGGCTTATCCACGTGGTTTCAAGGGTTAATGTCAAACGTATGACTCATATCACATTTGACCAGCAACACTAACAACTCTCCAAGTGTCACATTTGTGTTATCGGATACAAAACTAAAGGGAGTAAACTTATCCTTACATCACACACATCACAGCTACAATAATCTCTCTGGCACAACTTCCCTGATCCTTTGGCCAGTGACTCAACCCCTTCCATAATATCAAATCAGTATGGAACAATAAAGGAGCAATGTGCTGCCAAAAAATAAAAATGTGTCGACATCTGACCTGATGCAATAAAACACAGCAGTTGCAATGGACCCTGTTAGTGCTGCTAAGATGAGTGCTGGTTCATGAGGAAATCATGAGGACGTTTGGTTGATATTTCCTCATCAACTTTCATGCCAGAAAGTTATAATCTCTTAGTCATAAACTAAAGTTTCACACGTTCTGGATCCCAAAGACTGCATAGATGAGAGACAGATATCTTTGAGCTTAATTTCAAAAGGTAATAAAGAGTCTTTCCTCTTCACTGCTTTGTGTGTCGTTTGTTTGACTTCCGGCTGTGTGTGTTTTGTTTTTGTCTGTTGTATCTATTTGTGTAGTTGGGTCCACTGGATGTGGGTGAGATTACAGAGCTACTCTACACCACTGTGCAGACAGACGTTCTCAGGGCTCTGTGGGTATCCCTTTCAGAGCTATAAGTAGCAACTGGTGTGGGATTTCACTTCGCATGCTGCTCACTGTACCAGAGGCATCATGGGAAATGATACAGTAAACTAATTTCCCCCACTTAGATCCTCAACTCTGGAGTGTGTCTTTATTTTTGTGTGGGAGAGTTTAACTGCTGTATATGTGTATATATACTGGCAAAGATATTAATTTATATACAGTGTGGTAAGTATTTGTTATGATTCTGTCTGCTTTATGTAAAACAGACACCATGCAGTGTCACTAACAACTACAATGTTTTTATCCTTTAAGAGTGTGTCACTCATGTCTCATGACCATGTAAATCATAGACTACAATATTAGTACTTAACCATATCTGTGATGTCATACAGAAACCCTGTATCTCCACAGAAGAGGGTCATGGGACAAATGCAGTTGTGACAGATGACACGACCAAGATTCTGTACAAGATGTACATTTTGTCCATGTTTTTGCTTATTATTCATTTTCTAAATATAGATATGTGGGGTTTTTTTTCCAAGGAGCGCTGATGAAATTGATGATGTGCTTGATACACTGTCAGACCCATTCTATCCTTCTCTGTCTATATATACGATATTATGGTGGTGACACTAATGTTCTGCTTCCCTGCAGCATGCTCTTCCAGCATCAGGGCCCGTCCAGTTTTTCTACTCTGGTTCAAAGCCCATAATGCACTGCCACGGGCATGCTCACACACTCACGCGTGAAACGAGAAAGGACACTTTTTCTTTCTGCAGTGCAGACGACTCAGCAGCATCCAACCTAACGCTGGGGCTAACTATTGCAGTGTGCTTTGACCCTGGTGGTCTGGACTCCATTCTATTTCCATTACATTCTAGTCATCTGATCAGGGAATATTTCCCATCTGGTGACAGCAAATTACCTAGCTGGCAGCAAAAAAGAAAACAGCTGGAGGCTGTTTCTCCTGTTTCCAGTCTTTGTGCTATGCTAAGCCAAGCGGCTGCTGGCTGTAGCCTTCTATTTAGTGCACAAAAATGAGAGCGATATCGATCATCTCATCTACCTCCTTGTAAGAAAGTGAACGAGTCTACTTCCAAAAATGTCTAACTATTGCTGTGACACTGAATCTGGGGCTTTTTATTTCATGTACTTTGTCTGATTTAATATTTGGTTCCCATGGTGGCCCTTAATCAGTTAATATCTTATGTAACAGTTTGAAGGGATCAATCAGAAGCAAGTAAAAGGGTGATCAAAGAAGTCAGAAACGTGGACACAGCACAGCCTATATAATGGCTCAAGTCAAACCCATCACCACACCATGCAGCTCTTAAAGAGACAATGAAAAAACCCATTCACCTGAGCCTGACAGGCCATTTCATCCTCAGTGTGATCATTGAATATGCTTTAAAACACTGTCTCTTTAAGATGGCACTAAAAGCACCCGTAATTTCCTATTTACCTGGGTCTTTGGATTCGGTTACCTCTAAAAGCATGTCATGCTTAGTTTCCGTGGCATCCATTGGCATGGTCACTGCACACCTTGGCTGTGGTGGGAGAAGAAGGAAGTGAACACGGGGATGCTGTTATCTTTACTGCTCTGTGGGAGCTTTCATTCGATAGGGAGAGGAGAGACACGTGAGAGATCAGGAAAGGGGCACTGAATTCACAGTGCTTGAGCAGAGCTGCAGTTGGTCTTCATGTCTTGCTTTTTTTTTTGGCTCTGCATCACCTCTAGCTTTATCATCAAAAGGCTCCGCTTTGTTGGCTCTGGCAGAATGGCTCCTGGTGATTGGCTTGTCTGGAGCACGATAAAGCCTCCGCTGTTTTAAAAGCGAAATGAGCCCTCTGAGGCCACTCTGTTGTGGTTTGTTGGTGTAGGAATGGTGGTGCTAAAAACTCTGCTAAGTGGTTGCGGGATGCAGATAGTACCAAAGTTACAAATAAAAAGAATAAAATAAGACTCTTACAGCGGCTGAGTTGAACATGTTCACTTTCAGCCGGATGACCCTTTGCGTCGTCTAATCACACAAACCACAGGAACAACTTCTTATTTGCATTTCATAAACTGACAGGAACCAACAAACACAGACTGCTTCCTGAACCCTGAACCCAGCGCCCTCCAACACCTGCCTGCAGCACATTGGCCGAGCCAGAGGTTTTCTGATGTACTGAGGAAATGTGTGTTGTGTGCAAAACCACAAGCACCCTGGCCTGCAGTGTAAAACCAGAGAGTGAGAGACAGTACTGAGAGAGCCAGAGAGGAGCCCGCTGTCTCCAGTGGGATCAGCATGCCGTGGGCTTCCTTCCTGAGGGTGACAAAGCTGGACAGACTCTCTCAGAAATGTCTCGCCCCAGAAAGGCTCTTTGTCCAGCGCAGAACAATGAGCAAACAAGCATGTTTGGTAGTCGGGGTGTGTGAGCACCGACAGAGAGTGTGTTTGTGGTGAAGAGAGAGACTACGTGATTGTGTCTGGCTGGTGTAAAAAAAAAAGGGATATTGTGGATTCTCTTCTTTTTTGTTGTTTGTTTGTCTATGTGTTGACTCGGCTTGGTTGCAAGTGTCTGTGTGCTAAGAAGCAAGTGTGTGACGTGTTTCTTTGTTTGTTTCTTTGTCCTATTGCTGCAGAGTACAGACTTTGGGAGCAGCTAGAGATGGGATGAGAGAAGCACGAGGAGCAGCCATGTGCTCTACAGAAGCAGAGAAATGCCTTTGATAAGGATACAGCTGCATCATAGTATGGCGGCGGCATAACACGATGCTGCGTCTCAGCAACAACCCAGCAGTTCAACATCATTTGATGGTGACACCGGCTCTGCACCAGAGCAGGCCAAGACAACTACCAAAGTCCAGTAGCATGGCTTAGTGTTGTAGCGGCTAAGTGCCATAACCTTACAGCATAAGTAGCTTGCTGACAAAGCAGACAGACGAACGTGGTGGAGCCGTGTAACGGTTTACCTATTTCAGCTGCACAGCTCGAGATGGCTGCGCACCACTGCAGTAAAACCTTAGGGAACATCGATCTGCCCTTTTGCACAAAGCTCGTCTTACCCAGACGAACGTCGATGCTGCCTCCGCCGCGGCTTTGGGAGAAAAACGGTGGAATAAATAAAGAACAGAGACAAAACAGCAGGATTCGGTTTGTTAGGTGCACGCACAGTGGAAACATGAGCATGGCATGGAGGGTGGCATGGGAAGTGGTGGACGAGGAAGCACTTCTAAACACAACAACATGATCTATCAGGATGCATGAGGTGACGACGACAAGCCAGATGAATCTATATTGTAAGTCGTATGTTTTTCACTATCACCGTTATCATCTTAGGGTCTAGATTTACACAACAGCTAATCAACACTAACTCTTTGTCCCCGTCTCATTCTCTACCATTCTTTGAAGTTTGAGAGCAGCCTCTGGTTTCCATGACAACGTTTTAGCAGCAGCCAGGGCCAGAAGAGATAGACGTAACACAGACTCAACTTACACAACAAATCCTTACCACTACAAAGTGACAGTGCATGTGTTTCTCCTGATGTGGCTGTTTCAGCGGAGTGCTAGGTTGTGTGCACAGGGACAATGAGGGGGGGTCCCAGTGCACTTTATATTTAGCACACCCTAGGTGCAAAAGGGTTGGGAAATTAGAAATATGGAAAATAAATAGAGGTGTGTGGTGATTCATCATTATCTTCTCAGCCAGTCACACGACTGCTGGCAAAATAAAGCAAGTCCTGACACAGCGGCATAAACTGATAATTCCCCACAGTAATCCTGTTTATTATTCCAGTCAAGAGAGAGTTGTTTTTATTCTGAAAAGATAACCATCATATTTAACCAAAACCGTTTTGCTGTATCATATTGCAATTGCAACTGCAATGCTACTTTCCCCAGACAAGTTTGAAAGAAGGCCTTGATGCCGGCAGCTGCTGCTGGTAAGCCATTCATTTGAATGAGAAAATAAAAAAAGCTACTTGGTCCTGATGATGTTTACTGATGTTAAAAGGAGAAAACCTTTCTATTAATATGTTTCATTGTTTCTTGTGTGAGTCCAAGGCATACACAGAATGGCTCTCACCCTCTCTATGGAAGATTGAAAATGTCTAAATAAAAACAAATCAAGCAGAGAAATGTGGCCTCTACTGAACACTGACATGCAATACACCTCTGCACTGGTGCACATTTCTGGTATGAATTTCACTTGCACTTGCAGATAGAATCACAGAATTATCAACTGAAGTGATATTAAGCTGACAACCAACTTGGTTCCTAGACATCTATTCTAAGTACATCATGCGACTCTGAACTCCTCCCAGCTTCATGCCACACAGATTGTACGAGGCACAAAGATACCAAATAGATGAGCAAAGTACCAACCTGCGCTCACACTGCTTGCGCTAATGTTCATGCCGTCATGAAAACAGAGTGTGCTTGTGAACAAGACCAGTTCAGCATGTCAGACCCAAACCTACGTCAACTTCAGTTAGAGCTGAGGCATAATGTATTAATAAAATTAAAGCTGCCAGGATGCTTCTTCAGAATTGCTTGTCAGATGGTCGAATAGCTTCGGAAACACCCTCACACCTTTCTGACATCAAAATGGGGGGGGGGGGGGCGCTATCACAGATTTTTGTTAACATTCCAAAACAACATTTCCCCCCCCTTTGCGCCGTGATTGGCCCCCTGGCGCAGGAGAGAATGGAAGCTGGGGTTGAACTTC
>JAVQJF010017913.1:0-35901 GCA_036023855.1 Gadopsis marmoratus | reverse complement strand
TTCAACAATTTATACTTAAAATATTGTGCTTTCTTTAACAATTAATTATATTATCACAGTTCTTTCAGCTTTTTTGTATTTCAGCTATTTGCTTCTTCTTCCATGTGTTACATTTCAGCTTCCATTTCTGCAATTCATATTTGTGCATTTTCTGCAGTGTTTTGCACAGCTATCCAGTTTAGCGACAGCTTTTCAGCATCAGCATTCACACGCATTTTCTGCCGGAAATGCAATTTTTTATAGTTATTGTTAGCAGCTTTTATCGGTAGGCATACTGTATTTTCAACCAAATAATCAATAATGAACTGCCAGACCTATTCCACACTACTATTAGTGTAACAGTGGAAGAACACGGCGCAATTAATTTTAATAATAGGTAGGTAGAGTCCTAGGTAGGTGTCGATGAGATATGTGCTGTTGTAGGCCTAAGTGCCACAAAGCTATGATTCACTTGGCCACATGATTGGGCTACTGATCAGTGGATGTGATATATTAATAGAGGACGTGCGATCATTTTGCAACCAATTCATGTTGAAGTTGGAAAAGTTTAGAATTTGAGAAATTATAAAATGGTTGGGAGATTACCCCACATATTGTAGGCAGACCACTGTTGTCTTTCTGTTCACATTCTGTACTTATTTATAGACTGGACAGAGCATATGTATAACTGAACTGACAGTTTTGTAGCTATTGTCAATAATGTTGAAGGGTAAGGGTCAATATTAACCCTAGATAGGTTGTTCCTTATAAAGAAAAATGAAAAAAAATAATTTCGAGCCTTTGTCTATACATTCGATTTCGTGTCAGAATGCTTTGATATCCATTTTTTTCCCAAATTGACTGACAAAAACATTTTTTACAAAAGCCTTGTTTTCAATAGGAAATCATTTGAGACACAGATTCTCCACCTGCTGTTTGCATCCACAGGTTGTTGACTGAAGCTCCACACCCTTAGATTTTTCACATGCATCATTTCCTCATTCAAGCATGTGTCTCATTTAATTACTGAGCACATCCTTCTAGCCGCAGCTCTGACCTGAGGTAGCCTCCATCAAAAGTGACCAGCAGCCCCTCCTTCCAGTAGATTGTTTGGCTGCGTCGGACTCTGAAGGTGCTGCAACGATTCCTCTGCTGGGTTCCAGCAAAGCTGTAGACCACAGAGTTCCTGCTGCGCTGACTCCTGGGGTTTCTTTTGGGTTCAAATAACTGCACAAACACAACATTTTCAGGCCATGAATGTTAAAAAGTGTGTAAGTAAATGATGACATTCTGTTGGTTTCAGGACCTGCAGGTCCATCTGTGTGAGGCTGATGAGCATCCTGGCGATGAAGCGCTCCCAAAATCCAGCAGGAACAAAGCTCATTTTAACAAGGCGCTGCAGAGTGTTATTGGTCTGCTGGCGGAAGCAGTGGATGTCCATTGCTGGCTTAGGAGGAAGGAGGTGGGGCAGTAGATAGCTACAGCGAGAGGAAAGGAAAAACGAACAACATATTTGAAACTAGAAAATGTTTCAAGAAACTTTGGGTATACTTGCTGCTTGGTGTTAGTGGCAGGATTTTGTGATTATGTTTATTATTTTCTATTTTATGTTGTTGTATATTCACTTCTACTTTTTTTTTAAATGGTGACTTATGTATTGCTACATGTTGAGACATAGCGAATTGTTAGGTAAGTGGTTAAGTTGGTTGCCAGTTGAGTGCCAAGTGGTTGATATGGCTTTTTGGGCAGTTGCTAGGGTTTTGGTAGGTGTTTTCTGGGGCACCATGAGGTGGTTGCTAGGCAGTTGTTATGGTGTTCAGGAAGGTAGTTGCTTGAGTGTTGCTGACAGAAAATCACTATTATCAATTGAGTATCAATTAGTATATACACAATATTTTACCTCTTGTTGGCCACAGGCAGAGCAATCTCAAACTTGGTGAGAAACTGGAAATACTGTTCTTCTGTCTGCTCGGTGAACCCTGTTCCTACCAATAGCATCTGCACAACAGACATCATCACCAGACATCACCACAGGAAGGCAGTATCAACATTTAGACACAAAACATGTTAGAAAGCCAAAACGTTTTTTCCTCACATTTAAGGTGCTTGTATAGATTTTTTTCCATTTTAACAGTTTATTCTTGAGTCTCACCCTGAGGTCTTCAGCTCGGATCACCCCATTCCTGGCTACAGAGCGAGAGGACTTGAGGTGCATGATCTTCTCCAGGCATTCTGAGAGCCATACAGGACACAGGAAGTAGAGGGTACACAGGCCATGGCTGGTGTCGGGGAAGTGCAGCAGTGTACCCGTCTCTATTAAGAATTTGATGGCTGGATGTGGTTGCAAAAAAAGCAGGAGAGCCATAAGCATGGTGTTCCTTCATGAATGGTTGTGGTGAAACGCATAATCTTCAGTCAGAGATGGGGGGGGCTTTATTGGACTGTAAAGAACAGTAATTTGCAATAAAGGACTAATGGCCACATCAGCATCAGCATGTCGACTAGGATCAGTAACAAGTAGTGTAAGGGATTACAATTTGGGAGTTGACTTGTTTGCTGTCTGAGGAATTACATAGTGTGGTTGATATCACTTTGGTCAGTTTGTGTGGACAGACAGTTGCAGGAGTTGCTAGCTTGGCATTTTTGACATGCGGGGAGGCGGTTAGCCTCTACCAAAAAAAGAGAAATGTGACTCCATTTAAGTCCAAATATTATTATTATTATTACTTAAATGTTGTGTGGTCTTGACTGGCTTGCTAACACTAGCCATGGGTATGCATTCTGGAGTCACCTAGTTTTGATTAGAATTGGAGGTGTGTAACCCCAGTTTGAAAATCTCTCCATATTGTAGGGCTGCCTGTTTGTTAATCCACAATGTCTCATTTTCTATTTCTACACCTGTTAAATACAAAAGATGCATCGTGTGGGTGTGGATGATTTGGAGTTGTTTAAAGGCACCTTTGATGGAGCTGACAGCTGAGTATTTTGCTGCTGAATAATTAGGAACGTTATGTAATTACTTTTTCACAGAGTAACATGTAATGAGTAATTGATTACAGTTATCAACTTGCCTAACACTGCTGGTGTAATTTCCATACTTCATATATTGGTGGGGGGCGTGACCACTCATCACCCAGTGCGTTTATGCTCTGGGTCTTATCCTTCTCAAGGCCAACACGTCTACAGCTTTTTGTGGTGACTTACTAAAGTAAATGGGTAGCTTTCTCAAATAAATACAGTAAACACACATTTGTACCAAGAAATTATTCTAGGTAGTTTGAACAGTTTGACAAGTTAACAAATGACTTTCACATTCCAGGCATTGGCTGAACAAGCCACAGTACCAGTCTGCAGGTCCTCATAGTCCCTGATGTCGCTTTCCGGGTTCTGTTCAATGATGCGGTCCAGCTGGGCATCAGTTAGGTATTGGACCTCTCCCTCAGCATCTCGCCTCTGCTTCTCTGCTATCACTGCCTCCTGAAGTGTCAGGTAGCTCCTGGGGATCTGATGGCGGAGACAATAGTAAACATGTGTCTGTGGTTTAGAATAACATAAGGAAAATTCTAAGTAACAGTTTATTGACCAAATAGTTCCAGGTCATAACCTTAAGATCTATGGTAAAAGTTCCTTCAACACCTATGTGTTTGCCTATCAACCACATCTCACAGGCGCAACAATAAGCTATTTTCTTGGTCTTGGTGCAATATTTGATATATGAAGGTCATTGTTTTGTTTTTGGCATTTACTGTTGTGTGACTATGTTGTCTGAACTAATGTTAAAACTAACAGAGGTGGAGAGTGAAAATAATTCCAGCAATGCACCGTTTAAGCCTTTTAGAACATTTTGGCACCAGTTGTTGTTGTCTATCAGCTGTAGAATGTTAGTCAGCTTAGCCCAGTTATTCAAGCTCATGTAGTGTCTTGCCATTGAAGTGGCAAACACAAATCAGAGACCAGAGCTTGAGGATTCCATGACATTTAGATCCACTGTATGGGAGCATTACAGTTTCCAAACTGTATACTGACACTGAAGTCGGGTGTGTCTGTGGAAAGCTTCAAACATGTCATTTACGGCAGCACTCACCAGTCTGCCCACCAGTTTACTGCCACAGGCTGTGCTGCTGCTGTCTTTCATGGAGAGAGCCACCTGGTAGATCAGCTTCTTCAGCCCATTCAAACCCTCCAGGGTCTTACAGGACACTTCACTGTGTACCAAGACATACACACAGTGATATTAGTGATAATGCCACAACTGGCATGAAGCATATGCAAACAGTGCATCTTCTTATCCACATACATAAACAATAAAATGCAAAATGTGTGCTTACTGCAGGTGTTTGCAGGTAATGTCAGGGTAGCCGGTGGCTCGAGCCCCTGATGGGGACCGGCAAAGTGCCAGAACATAAGCCCGCAGCGTGGCCAATCTCTCAGTGCGAAACTTGGTGTCGATGAGATCCAAATGTGTTCCCACAACCACCACTGCAGAGTTGGGTGCTCGTGCCTATAGGTCACAACACACGTGTAATAAACAAAAAAACTGTCAACTGAACAAATTGCATGAGCCTGACAACAAAACAAAGAATTAGTGTGAAAGTTACTTCTTGACCTTGGTTTAACACACAAAAAAAAAAAATTAACGTCAATCAACGTCTAGCTTTATCCAGGGCTTTCAACCACGTCTAATAGTCTTCCTCAGCAGATTGAGTGTCCACTTATCATGGGGATGGCTGAGTTGTCATCATATAACCTAAGTATGGAACTTTGGTCACACAATAATGAATGCTCCTATATTGATAAAGCCTCTGAGTTGCACTTGAAAAAGTTGCTCAAGAAAAAGCCCGTAATTGGGCGTAAGTGTCGTAATTGGTTAGATGTGTCAACACGTTGCAGTTTTTAGAACTAGTGCCACCTGAGAGAATCAAATCAGAGGTTAATCAGTTGACACTGATTAGAATGAATTAAGCACACTTCATAAACAGGAGCCTGAACCAATATACTGTATGTATTAATGTATGTATTAAACATCTAACAGTGAAACAGCAAAAAGTTAAACTCTGAATTTATTGTAACCTAAAATGATCATCATACATATTTTTTTCGCGTCTTTTTCTCATAGCAGGTTCCATATCAACTACTGTACTACTACCAATTTATTTCAGCTGAACTTAAATGTCTGCTTTCCATTCCCATTTGTTTTGGTTTTGTTTAAGCAAAAGTGTAGGTGAAGGTATAATAGTACATATACATAAATGTATGTATAAATACGAGCTATGGATACATTTTTATAATACAGGACCCCCTAAGGTCTTTAATGTCAAACATGAGGATACATTCACACACATCCCACAATGAAACTCATCCTCAGCATTTATCCCCTTTCTCCTGAGGACAGCCTGGAGCAGTGGTCAGCCTTCAATGCGGCGACCGTGGACCAAGTCCAAGTGCTTATACCCTATCTTGGTCAGGGACAGGGGGAAACAACTTAGGGTTCAGTGTCTTGCCCAGGGACACTTCGACATGTGGACAGGAGGAGCTGGAATCAGACCACAGACCCTAGGGCTGAAGGTCAACAACTACGGGAGGAACTGGAATCAAACCGCCAACCACCGGGCTGAAGGTCAAGAGCTTTACCCCCATGAGCCACATTCATATTCATATTTGCTGCAAAGGCTCTGGTCAATCCATGCCCAGAGATGGATGATGCTCAGATGCGTAACCTTGGGGGTGACCGTGTAAATAAGAGAGTGGCAGATAATGGGTTCTTTAAGGAGTGGTTGATTAATTTATTTTAAATCAGATGACTCCTCACTCCCACTGGAAACAAACACTTTTTCTTTGCTCAGCACTGACAACCGTCTGGTTCTCACAGTCACGCCCTTCACAGTCATGCCCTTCACTTTCTGACCCAGTCACACTAAAGTACAGCTGTAATCACATTCTCAGCAGTCCTGCAGAAGTGTGCGAGTGAACTAAACTTCACCTCTATGTTGAGCAGCCATGTCTGCAGGCTGGCCACAGACTCCTCTCCCAGCGCCAGGTTCCAGATCACCATGTACAGGGCCTTATCAGTGAAGAAACACTGGTTCACTGTGGACATGCTGGCTTGGCCACCGATATCCCACACATTGAACGCCACTGAGTCCTTCTGTGTGTAACAAGACAAGAGCTAAGTCACTTCCAAAGAAGGGAGCTGGAAAATTCACATGTGATGAGTCAGGAATAAAAGATACATGGTATTTGAACCACTGAAGTGGCTCAGTGTTTTGAAAATATGAAAAATTAATTATTAAAAGATTCACTCCTTGATTTTGTTATAGTTTCTAACCAACAGTTCCACAGACATCACTGTGAATAGTTTGTATTGTTTGTCACACTGCTGACAGTGGTGAGATTTGGGTTTTGTGCCTCTCTTGTTTCTTTCTGATGAAAATCAAAGTTCATTGAAAACTTCTCTCTCCACTAGGACTGTCTGTTCCTGCCAATCCACTCAGGCATTTCTATCTAAAACACACGGTGTAAATGGGAGCAACAACTGCACACATGGCCAAAGTATTGCCTGGAGATAAAACTTTAAAAATTATTTAAAAAATAAAAAATGCAAAAATCTAGACCGCATTTTTAATTATACTTTCATTTTATATATGGCACAGCATGGCATTCAACTGCTGATGGTTAATGTATGGATCTGTCACGTTCTGACCGGACTATGATCATATCTTGCTTTATTTTGGTAACTCTGTGTTCATCCCTTTTCTATTCAATTCAATTCAGTTTTATTTATATAGCGCTATATCATGACAGAGTTATCTCATAGCAGTTGTTAATATAGAGCAAGTCTAGACCAACTCTATATGTATAGACCCAACAATTACACCATGAGCAGCACTTGACGACAGTGGCAAGGAAAAACTGCCTTTTGACAGGCAGAAACCTCGAGCAGAACCAGGCTCTGGGTGGGCGGTCGGTCATCTGCCTCGACCGGTTGGGTAGAGAGAGAAAAAAAAAAAAAGATATATAGAGAGAGGGGGTAGCTCTACAAATGAACTGCCAACAGAGAACTGGGTTGAACAAACAACAAAAATAATACACAAAACGTGGTAGCACAGTATCCTTTAACTGCATTACATCCACATGTTAGGACTGGAATGACTAGGACCATATTTAGCAGCAAGATATACATAAAATCTATACACTGCAGATAAATCGTGTAAACCGTATGTTGTCTTTAAGAGGTTCAACACTTGACCGGACAATGTGAAGAAACCCACTGGTTTTAAATACATAACATTATATTAAAGTGCATAAGGTTGTCTCCTTTGTGATCAGTTGACTTAGTAAATAAAGCACATGAACAAAGTCACGTTTAATCCTCATGGAAATAAAGTGCTTTTATTTTAGAAACAACATTTTGAAATCGACATTTTTCTTAAAATCTTAGCATATTAAAAAAACAAAAACAAAAAAAACACATTGCACCTGGAACGATGCATTACAAAGATCTGCATTAAATTAATCAAAGCTAGCCTTTTTAAAGTCGACTATTCAGTTTGGAAACTTGATCACTATCATTACTAGTTTTTCCAGCTGAAGCCCCTGAAAGTCAGACGCAGCAACGCAGCGATACCTCATGATAAGTGGTTTGTTGTCAGTGAAATCAACTATAGTGGTTAATGCAAGTTACTCAGCATCACCCTGGTTCAACTGAAACCTCTTCATCTTGTTTTGAAGTTACAAAATGTTTTTAAAAATCTGTTCAAAAGTTTAGTCTTAGTGGCACCACATTAAAGTGTTGTCAGAGCAAAGCAATCCCTTGGCACATGCTCAAGAAACTAATCCTACATATGGCGGGCATGCTTGATCTTTGAGTCTGTGCTTGTCTTTTCTCCTGCTCAGAGGTCTAGAGTTGTTCGTGGCTACAAAAGGCTAACAGACTGCCTTTAGGGATCTGAATAATCTCTACAGCACTGGTTGCGTGACTGCTTCTTAACTGCATGACAGCTGTAAATCCACAGACAGACTGGTCTCTGCTATTGCATTTTTGAACTGAGGTGATAATGCTTAAAGTTGCTCAGTGATAGTTAACAAAAATGCGTGCTTTTCCCATGAAATCTGAGAAAATGTCACCGGGGAAGTTGCAAAGATATTATGTTACCATGCAGCGGATTTAACGTTTTTCACAGCAGCAAGCTTTTGTTTCTTTCTGTAGAGTGTACATTGAGAAAGTACAAAATGCATTTACTTATGAACCTCATTTAACCATTTCACACCAAAGAAACATTTACCAGGCTACAATTTCCACCTGTTTTACAACTGATTAACTAACTCCAAAGTGAAGGGAAATGTGTAAAATTGGAACCCTGAGATTTATTTTTCTTCAGTGAGTTCATGGTCCTCAACAAAGGGACTCTGTAAGAAGACTTCACAGTGAAGACACTCAAATGTGTCCCTTTAGGGCCACAGTATTAGTAGCTTTCTCTTGAACTAGGCCATTTTCATTCTAGCCTTTTAAAAGAGACTGGGGCGATAATAAAAACAAAAAAAAAAAAAAAAGCAACAGTTCTCTGGACCTCAAGTGCCATATTTGAGTGCCAGCACGATGTAAAGTCACCTTGAGTATTTTTATTCATAGACCCTTAATTACACCGATTTGACCCCACTCCAGAACACATTATGATCAACACAAGTGGGTTGCTGCTGTGAATCTGATTTGTAAAAGAAAAGGAATAAATAAAAAGCAGAACCGACCCAAAATGATCTAAAATAATCCACGAATTAAGCTTGAGGATGGAAATAGATGCTGAGATAGAAATATATAAAAAAGGTTCTTACCAAAAATACCTTTTGGAAAATATTGGATACCGAGGGTTTGATATTGCCTGTGCAAGAATGATCTGCTACAGAAAGAAATCTGCGGTTGCATAGATGACTACAGTGGTTAGGAAGGTAAATTGAGGTGTGGTGGTTGCTTCTGGATCTGGAAAGGTTGCATTATTATTATTCCCTCTTATTCCTGTTACTTCTCAGTGAGCGACAGCTGCAATATCCTCTCCAGCTCCTCTTCCTCATGCTTCCGCATCCTCTCCTCTTCCGCTTGAGCTCGTGCAGAGAGCTCCATGGCCAGACGGAGCTCTGAGTCAGGGCTAGAGGCAGAGGGGGAGCTGGCAGGGCTGGAGGTGTCTCCGTATTCCACTAGCACCCCCTCTGGGATACTCCTAGAATGACATTAACAGACGAAAGTGAGATCCAGCCCTGTTCTGTGGCTTTTACTGACACATACAAGAGGTGAACAGATACACAGCGTCATCTACATTCCTGTGGGACAAGAAAGTAGCATGGACTGTTCCTTTTACCACATGTAATTATGTAATTGCTATGCCAGCAAACCTTAACCTGTGTTCCTACCTGTCACTCTGGCTACTGGGAATTACATCAGTGAATTCCCCATCAGCATCATCCCAAATGGCCTCCTATAATGACACAAACAGGAGCATTTAAGGGATGCAGTGAATTGCAAAAATCAAGGAGAGCATGGGGAAAATGATGACAACAGATTTGTGTGTGGTGAGCTGATTAAGTGATGAATGATCTGACCTGGCCCGGGACTCTGCGAGACTCCAGGAGACTCTGATGGATAGCATATTGCAAAAGCTCCTCGTCGTTGTTGGACACAGTTGTGTGTCGGCTGCCTCCTCGACGGTGGTAACTGGCAGGCACCTCAAACACTGAGGGGCACACTTGAAACAGAGGCAGTGCTGAATGGAGAAAGACGAAAAGAAAAGCGGTTTAGGAATTGCAGACGTACAACTATTTTAATAGAATGTCACGTTTAATGGTTAAACTGGGTGCATATTCCTACCTGCAGCTTCTTCCTCTTCTCCTGAGGATATTGGTGTGGCTGCTGGCGTGGTGTTTGCCTCCTCTTCAGTACTGCATTTATTGACATTACCAAATGTAATCCTGGCATTCAGAACATGAAACAGGGGGATCTCTGCAAGAAAGGAATTAGATGTAAAAACAGACTTCTGAGGGATATGAGACTAAAATGTTATGCGCTTGTTTCAATAATATATGATAGGAATGTCACATACCTATTTTAACAGGAAATCCAGGAGGAAATTTCAGAGTTACAAAGTCTCGTAGCCGTGCAAAATGGGAGCTGGTCCGAGCCATGAGGTCGATAATGGGGGTCACCTGCTCCACCAGGGACAGAGGATGTTCCTCGCTCATCCACAATGTACCTTTGAACCTGTGGGAGACAAGATTACAGAAAAATACTGTTCAAATATGCACTAAACTTAATTTCTTGATATAGATAAGCTGCAGCTATGAGGATTCAAGTTCTCCATAGCCATAAAGGTGTGTTTCTTACTTCTGTGTACGAATGCTCAGTTCAATGGGTCGGCCGATGTCTCTGTCCCCCAGCTCAAAGTCAGGATCAAAATATTCCTCTGGAGTGATGGCAGTGGGATTGGTGGCAGTTGCATATTCAAGAGTCAGGTCCTACAAAATCAAGCACTCATATCAAATCAGCTGTCAGGTGGGAACAAAAACATCACTTTAATGTAAATTATTTAATGCACGTCTTACCCCTTGTGCACTTATGTGCTGCTCCACAGTCCCCAGCAGAGACTCCAAGATGTTCCTTTCACCTTTGAACAAAAAAGTCTAACTTCAGCACTCTGTTTCAGTCAAATGCAGGTTTGTTATACATTTGTACAAAAGTCTACTATTTATATCATAAAATATATACAGTATATACTGAAAAAGGACAAATGTAATACATAAAGAATATTTTCCTCCTACTTTTTATCCTGGCCTTCTCCTCGTCTGTAAGATGCTCTGTCCTCGTCCTGATTACCACATTTACATTGTTCACACTGAAAACCTGAGAAAACCACCAGACTCCAATGTCATACACTATCATACATGCGCTCCAGTCTTAAATAGCACTACACTTTAGTTACAACAACAAGAAAAATAATCAGCTTCTGTGAACCTTTGCTTCAAATCCATTGACCACTTCAGTTTTGTCAGCTCTCCAGCCCCAAATCCCAGACTTGTTCCTGTGAAAACACAAACAGCTGTTACAGGCAAAACACACCATCATATATGGGACATTTTATGTAGCCTGATAATGCATTTAAATTATTTGCACTCATCTGTGATTATGCTCTCATTTTAGAGGCATTATCAATGTAGAAAAATATTCTCTAATCTGCCATGGCGACAGGTGGACCTGAGCAGGAAAAGCACCGCGCTAATATAACAACGGCTAGGTTCCATTCAGGTGTTCCAATAGGCTGAGCCACCATACAGAATATCGAGGCTGCGACACTGAACACCTGTATGGCACGCAGCTATCATTAATGTTTTTAGTTACACCTGTGTTTGACAAATCAAAATGTCCACTGTAAGAGAGGCCTATTATTCAAGACAACTATAGGTCAACAATTGTCTGTCAAATAGAACTGTCACCTGTGTTTGAGGAAGCTATCCAGATGAAGATAAGCAAGATAATATGATGATAATATGTTAACTCATGCTTTTGACTAATGAGCCTAGTTAAATTTGCTCACATTAACATCTACTGTAAGTTGAGGCAGTTGGTTTGTAGGGTTAGACAACCGGTGAATGAATAAGTCAGTGTAAATATTGCATATTAGACAATTAGATGCTAGAATGATACTGGAAATATCAGACAGGTCAGTGCAAGATGATTAATCAGCCTATTGGAATCAGTTTACACAGGGAGCAATGACATTAAAGCAAGTGTGAAAACGCCATGAGATGAAAGATATCCACTATGGAGTTTGTTCTTGGTTGATGAATGGAAGTTAGATCTATGCAGGTTGTGAGAAACAGGACAACAGAAAAAGATGCGACTCTTGCCTCTCAAAAGCAATATCCTTGGTGTCCAAGTAGGTGTTCACAATAGGAGTAGTCAGCCTTTTGGCAACTTCCTGTTCAGCTGGCTGCATTGACTCTAGTGTGACATCCTCCATTTCTTGGGATATGTTGAAGCGCTCAGTGTCCACTACTTCATCATCATGGTTCACCTCCATCAACTCTGCATATGAATCTGTAAAAGTACAGTCAGGGATAAACTTAAATAATTTTAAAGAAAGAGTACAAATCATAGCGAGAACTCAGAAAATGTGAGACACACACACACCATCTCCTCTGAAGATGTAGCTTCTACGCCCTCTGATCCATGTCATGTTTTCAAAGCCTAGAAGAGTGGCATCCACTCGCAGGCTGGCGCCACTTTTCCAAATGCGACAAACATCACTTGGACAAACCCGGGACAGAAGAGGGACTGTGAAGCAACAGCACATGAATGTTCCAGAGTGGAAAGAAATGTATACGAACATGAAAAACAATGTGACTCATTACTAAACCAAAACAAATGCTTCAACTAGCAAGAGGCAGGTATGTAGCTTTTCCTGTATTACCCGATGAAATCTTTTGGTTGGCAAAGATATGGATTGTATGTGGATATTTAAGTGCAGGACAGAGTAGTTAAAAACACTTGTAAACACCCTCTACTTATGCATACTGATTTGCACTGCACTACATAAACCATGCACACACAGTCTACTTTACTTTTATGATCACACACACACACACAAAAGAACTTACTCCAACTGGTAAACTCCCACTTCATTTCCATATAGAAGTCTGGGGACTTTGGATGAAAAGACAGAGAAATTATTTCCTTCGCCGGTAAACATTTCCAGGCACACGTGCAGATGGATGACAAGAAAACAGGAAAATGTACGGAATAAAACCTCGCGGATCTTTGACAGCAGCTCAGGCACTCCTCCGAGAGCAGTGGAGGCTTTGAGGTAGTCTCTGCGTTGAAGCACTAACTGAACCATCTCTGGATCTCCGGTGCTGACTGCCTCCTGAAGCACTACACAGAGACAGACAAATATCAAAAAACCACTAAACCTTTTAAGATAACAGCATCTGTTCCCCAGGCGCAGCAACCATCCATTAAAAAAAACAAAAAAACTCAACAATTAGAGTAATAACCAAGGAAATTGAAACTGTTTTACTGCAGTCGGAGGAGTGAATATGCATTTTTACCAGAATCCCCATAAACAGCAGATGATGCGTTGGTTAATGTGAGAAGGGCTCTAAGTGATCGGAAAAAAAAAACCTCACAAATTCTCAATAAGCGTATCTGCAAGAGAGGGAAACATTCATGGCATCACAGCATCCAGTTTTATAACCAACCTGTCCAATTCATGCCATTTTCTTTAGTCACTTCAGCACCGTGTCTCAGAAGGACCCTCACTGACTCCAGGTGCCCGAGCGACACAGCCAGGTGCAGAGGTGTCCGACCTCTGGGATCCACAGCCTCAATGTCACGCTGAGAAAATCAAAGAGTTCACTTGCAACTGAGGGTCTTCATATTACAACACTGAGTGATAGTTTCACACCTTTTAATTGGAGGTCATCACCGATAATGATATAGGACTGCAGTAGTCAGTGCACTGACAAGACTGAGCACCATGTCTTGCTTCTGAGGTATATGTTATTGATCATTACCAGTGTGACTGGATCATAGTAATTATATACACAGTATTGACTGTGATGGGTCACTGTGAGGAGAACACAAGGAGATGCTTTTTGGGGGGGAAAAAATTGTAATAATAGGTCATAATTTGATAGATTAGGCAGCTGCATGTTTGACAGGATCTGTAAAGATAATCCCCACTATTAAGTCTGGAGAACAACAATAACAATGTCACAATTAAGACGACAGCCTGACAGGTGAACAACACACCACGGACCTGCACATTTATTTGGTATCGCAGTTCTCATATCTTGTGTTTGAGTAAGCCAATGAATTGGGTTGGTAGCCTAAACTAAAAACAACAGACAGAACACAATCTGCGCTGGAATACATACGACATGAACGTCCAAACCTGTTGCTCGGCGAACAGCTAACATTGTGTCCTCACAGACATTTCAGACGTTCTCGGTGTTGTGACGCTGCGGAGCATCTGTCAACACGACTGGCCTACTTTTAAACGACTCGCTCCCGGCTTCAACCGGCTAGCGAGCATCAAGAGTGAAAGTCCGCAACACACTCAGCGTTTTAACCGACCTGCGGTAACGTTATTTGCTCTTCCAGGCTCCTGTAGTCGTTCTCCCACACTGCGGAGTGCAGGGGAAACTTCCCTCGGACGCCTTCGCCGACGTTAGCCGTGGACATCTTCCTTTTTTTTTGTGGAGCCGCTCAGTGCAACGTTAGCCAGCGTCTAACGGTTACAGCCATGGGAAACACCGCGATACCGACACGCTAGCAACGGCTACATGTGCGATGCATATGATCCATATTTGACCAGAACAACGTTGATAAAAACCCCAAACTGGTGTACAACTTTTGCCCAAGCCTTCCCCTTCATAAAACTTTCGAACAAGGAAGTGCAAGGAGTCGTGGCCAATAATGGCAGGGGTGTCCTATATACATATAGACTCCCAATCTAATTAATACCACCTGCTTAAGACAACTTTTCAAAGCCCTTTGAAACAGAACTTAAATTATATGTAACACCGATTATTTATTTGGTTGATACACGACAGGAATACGATTTGTAAATAAAACCACCGCCTTCAGAAAAAAAGAAAAAAAAAAGATAGTCTCTTCCAGTTGGACGGAACCATTCAACGCATCCGCATGTGGGTTGCGAAACATTCAATCACAAATATAATTCCTATATAAACGTGATTTCGTTTCACACGTTTATACATTCGGTGTGTAAAATAATTAATAAAACTAATTACCAAAACAAACGCTGTAAATGTTGTATCCAGACAATAAATATCCTGTTATGCCTGTAGCGTCGAAACGAGGTCGTTGCATTTACGTCTCGGGGAGGCACAGCAGGGAGGTTGGAAAGCTGAAACTCTACAGCCAGCGTTCTACTGTGTAATAGACGTAACGATACTTGGTAGTCTTAAACTATTTTAATCACAAGTGATATTATATAACCTGTGGCGATTTGATCAATTAAGGTATGCGTGCGTGGTGCCTGATGCTGTTCTGCGGATACATAGTTTTTAACACAAACATGGGTCTGTTGATCCATCCTGTCTTAAGGCTGGCCACAGTTGTGTAATACTAGTGATATATTGTATTCTAGTTATTTTATGTAAAACTACAGTGGTGACATTAATATGAGAAGAGTACTGAAATCCAGTAAGTATCGTCCTATTACTGGTACTTAAATGTACTTTTTGTACCGTGTCACGAAGGTGAATAGGATCAAACGCACCTTCTGGCCTACTACCCACTATATTTAAATAGCCCTCAGATTAGTCTTACAGGTTGTGCACCGTCCAATGGATGGCACCGCCCCGTCCATACCCACAGCAAACTCAACAAAACAATTTGTTGTATTTATGTTTTATTCTTAACTGTAGTTGTAAAACAATCAGGGCCACTATTGGGATTTAGGAGAGAGAGAGAGAGAGAGAGACAACGGGGCGTTATGTCTATGCAGGAAGAGTATTTCCTGAGAGGCTTATTCCCGGGCATACTGACCCATATATAATAGCTGCCTGGGAATGTTGTAGCTCCGTGTAGCTGCTGGCTACCAGTGACTGAAGAGTACACTACCAAACAGGCAACGGGTAGTCAGCTAATCAGGTGCTAAGTCAGCTAACTTTCCGGAAATCAGCATTGTACCTTTACTCCGATGGGGTAACGTTATAATGGTTGTAAGGCAAACCGCTAGCAACAGTTGAATGAAGTAGCACGTCGTTGTGTCGATTGTTTTTAATTAGCTAGGTCTAGCTAGCGCGGAAGGCATCCCCCACAGTAATCAATGGTTAGCGTAACGTAACGGACTTAATAATCCGCTCATTTTAAAACGGCATTTCTTCCCGAGCAAAGGATGTCTAAACGCCTGCTCTGCGCCGATTGCAGCGTTCCAGGTAAGCAAACTGAGACCTTCAGTCCTAGCTGCTATCCTTTATCTATTCGCTGGCGTTTAGTCCTTCAGGCTCAGTAGAACCGTAGCCTTGCACTTCACTCTTCTGGCTTCAATCAGATGATCGGCGCTGGCCCACGCTGCTTTCTTCTTTACAGTACGTTTAGTGTTGTTGACGGGTCACTAACGTTAGAAGCTCCCGGGTTGAGGACGACCTGAAGCAGCTGTCGTTTTTTTTTTTTTGTTTTTTTTTCTTTCCTTTTTTTTGGTTTAACTGTTATCATCCGGTGTTACTTGATTTCAATAATCGGACAGGCTTTTTCGATGTGCCATTACAATTGCACAGTCAAACGTTGACTATATATATACATGTTTTGTGTTTCCTATCACAGGAAACGCACAACGTGTATATTTGAAGTAATGGCTGCGACAGACGTTTCCGGAAATTTAGAAATGTAAAAATCATCCAGTATGAAATCTCAACCTAGATCAGTAGGAAACTGCTCTGTGAGTTCTGTCATGTCTGAAGTACAACTCCAAAAATTCAGTGGGTACAGTGGCCCCCTGTCAGAGTGGCTTTTGTGCTCCACGCAAGGATACTGGCAGTCCCATGTTGATGAGGATTGACTGAATGAACGTCCTCTAATAAGAATTTCTAATTCTAATCTAATATCTAAATTTAGTCTAATACGAACAGAGCCTAACTGAATTAAAAAGATCTTGCAAAAACCCCCAAACATGTTTACACCCTAAACCCAAATCAAAATGTTTTTGGATTGAATGTACTATGATGTTTGCAATGATTGGTAGCAGATTTATTAGTCCTGGTGAAATATCGAGGACAAGTCAATCCTGTGTCCCATTATATGACACCAGGGCAATACCAGCGTTTAGATCCGACATCCGCTTGATCTAAACAGTATTGGTGATTAGAGGGAATATTCAATTAAGCTTTTAAAGTCAAATTCTTCTGTGAAAGCTGACTAAGTAATAGTTGCATTGTCTTTTGAGGTACTTTCAGAAGTTCTGTTTTATATAGTTTGCGAGATGTTTTTCAACGGGAACAGGAAGCAAAACAGGATGCTGAGTGTACTGACTGCATGCAAAGACCTTTTTTTTTCTTCTCCTATTGTGGCATCTCAGTGTGTTGTAGATGTGATATACTGTAAGAGCAGAACATGAATTGTGTTTAGCATGTTGCACAATAAAATCAAGAAAAGCGATAACAAGATTGCTAAATATTCAGTGTTAGTCGAGTTTGAGTACTGTGTCTTCCGTCATGTCATTCAGTCTAGTTAAACCCCTCAGGTCTCCGCAGCAGCTGGCCTGGATTGCCCTTCCAGACAACAGTTACCAGTTGTTGGGTGTGAATATTTTTAGAGTTTTAAGATGTGGTATTAAATTTAGCACTTGTTTAGGAAAGGAACGGGTAAAAGAGACATGTCAGCACCAACTCTAAGGCCTTGGTCGAGAGTTAGACTCTGAAAACTGGGACCAGGTGCCAGAATCTGACCAGCAACCCCTGCAGCTGTTCCTCCTACAGCTCAGCTGCTGCTGAGACACTTACAGTCTTTACTGTCTGTGCTGTTGCAGAGCCAGACGCTCAATCTGTTTAACAGTTTATTGGCTATCAGAGTATCGTATGAATTGACAGTATTTTTGGACTCCAGATGTTTGCTGTCAGAAGAGTCTCGGTATAAACAGCAGACGGCACAACTCTGACATTTGTATTAGATTAAGTGTGGTAAATAGGTCAAGGTTAAGTGAACATATTTATTTTGGTCACATAGCATACTATATCTTGTAAGTGCATTCTGCTTCAATTTTTCACACCATGCATTTCCTGAATATGCTATTTTTAATGATGTTTTGAAAGAGGAAGCTGCTCTATTTTCTCATCAATAAGGTCGAAGTGCTTCCACCTACAACGGCTAGTCTTCACTTCCTTCTTACACAATGCTTGGTTTCACCTAAACCTGGGCTCTAAAGGGCCTTGAATTATTATTATTATTACTACTACTGTGGCTACCATTGTTACTGCCCACTGTGGTTTGTCTTTTTTCTTTTCTTTTCTTTCTTCTAGGTAGATTGTTTCTCTGCATGTGGTCTGAAAGCCTCCTCGAGGGAGGCATGTTGTGACACTAAAAGGTTTAACAGTGGTCTAACCTGAATTTCACAGAAACACAAAACTCTTTAAAAACAGGTCGAAAAGTCAAAAGGCCATTTTTTTAAAGGGCTCAGTAATTTCCTCCGACCAGCTGGGCACTGGCTTTCAGCAAATGTTACTCAAACTGGAGCAAATAATGTATTTGTTAGGGACTATTTTCAGCTGTGGATTAATACACATTTGATGCTTGTATGTGGGATTGACTCAAAATGAACAACAATGCCCAAGTTCATCTAATGATAGTACACCTGTATATGGGTGGAGGTCTATGTGGTCCAGAACAATAAGTTGTATCAGGCTTTGTCTACACAGACAAACTTGTTGGTCTTCATTGTTGGTTTTGGTCTATGCCTGGAATTTGTTGACAATAAAACTGTAGAATATTGCCAGCCTTATCCTTTAGGTGCCTGTCGGTAATGGTTTTGACATCATAAGTAAGGGTTTCTCGGGGTCCAGTCCAGAATAATGGCACTGAATGCGAAGAGAAGAGATGACTTGTGATACCTTATTGTTACTGTCTCAGCTTAGACTGTCTCCAGATAAAGCTAGTGCAAACCTGCAAGCTGAGGTGGAGGATACAATATTGTACTTTTAGCAACTCCTTAAATCACATCTTTTTAATCAGTCATAATTCATCCATTAGATCACTGCGAGTGTCATGATTTTCAGTTTGTGGTTTTCTCTTCTCTCTTAGAACCTCGCTGGGCCTCAGTGAACAGGGGCGTGCTGATTTGCGATGAATGCTGCAGCGTACATCGAGGTCTGGGCAGACACAGCTCCCAAGTCCGCCACCTGACTCACACACCATGGCCTCCTACGCAGCTACAGGTACAGTAATAACCCTACACAGGAAAATGTTATATTTCTATTCGCCTCTCTAAAGTAATTTATCTTTTATACTTTTGTCTGTGCAGTTGTGAGTCCTGAGAGGCTGAATTGTCTTTCCAGAAATGCCTTGAGATCACGTTACCCTTGAACGCAATCTGGATTACTGCAGTTTTAAGTTCAGCAGGCCTGTGTCTTTGCTCAGGATAAATCTGTTGCCAACAGTTGTACATCAGATCCCACTGAGGCATATTGATTTTGTCCAAATATAGCAAGTGTTTGTTCAGGATGGGAACTGTTAACAGCCAGTCAGCAATCTACAGTCTAAAATTGATGGGGCACATTTTACAGGCTTTTGTTGTCATTTCACCCTAGATGGTTCAGACATTATACAGCAATGGTGCAAATTCAATATGGGAGCACTCCCTTCTGGACCCTGCGTCTGTGATGAGTGGAAAACGCAAGGCCAACCCTCAGGACAAAGTGCAGTGAGTCATTAAGATTACGATGGAGTACTTTTTGTTTACTAGATGTCAATTTAATAAACAAAACATTAAATTGTTGCAACTTCCAAGTTTAGCATGTGCCACTCACTAATTCTCACTCTTTCTTTCCGTTTGAACCTCCATGTTTCACGTTGTCCCACAAGCCCAAACAAATCAGAATTTATAAGAGCCAAATATCAAATGCTTGCATTCGTTCATCGCATGCCATGCCGGGAGGAAGACAGCTCAACAGCTAAGGATTTAAGCAAGGTGAGGAGAAATGGATGATCACAGTGATTAGGAGAAAACTGAAACATGCATTTGTTTATTGTTGAGCTTTATGAATCTGTAGCAATGTTGTTGTGTTTATTTATTTTTTTCCCTTTTCTTTCAGCAACTTCACTCAAGTGTACGCACGGGGAATCTCGAGACGTGTTTGAGGTTGCTATCCCTGGGAGCGCAAGCTAATTTTTTTCACCCCGTAAGATTAACTTTATTTATTTAATATTAATCTTTGCATTTACTTTTCTGTTTTTTATATCCTCATAATGGTTTGTCATGGTAATCGACCTCCTCTAGGAAAAAGGAAACACTCCCTTGCATGTAGCTGCAAAGGCAGGACAAGTATCTCAGGCTGAACTGTTGGCTGTTTATGGGGCAGATCCTGGAGCACCTGACAGCAATGGCAAAACTCCTATCGACTATGCAAGGTTAGCTATTTTTCAATAATATTTTGTAATTAAAACACAAAATATTATACTGTAATTTCACCCTTTCTTTTTCTTTTTAATATAGCAAATTTTGACTTGTGCTTTTTACAGGGAAGCTGGCCACCATGACCTGGCAGATAGACTGGTGGAGGTTCAGTATGAACTAACTGACCGACTGGCCTTCTACCTGTGTGGGAGAAAGCCAGGTATGTAGTGACCGAGATCTGCAACTGAAATCACTGAGGGTCAAAGAACATGTGACAAACAGGTCACTAGAATGAGTGACAGAGAAACCGTTAAAGTATTTCAGTTGGTATAGGTTTCAGTCGGGGCACTCCAAAGCAGATAAAACACCTTCTTGCTGTATTTAATTAGCTTTGTTAATACCTATTATGAACTACATCTAAAGCACGCTCAATAGAAAGTATTTACACTTCCCGTAAGTATTGATGATGTTGTTGGCAGTCACCCAGAATGTTCTTGTTGTTCCTTTCAGATCATAAAAACAGCCAGCACTTCATTGTTCCACAAATGGCTGACAGGTAAAAGAGCCTAAGCTTTAAGTCAACTTTATGTAAGTCGATGTTAAGTGATTTGTCTTTGAATGAATTGTGTGTCTTAAGTGAATGGGCTTCGCTTGAGCCCAGCCAACAGAGTGAGGCTTGTTGGGGCACGCTGCTGAGATCGCTGCAGCGTCTGTTATCTGTGTATCTGGAAACAGACAGTGGAAGAGTTGACATACCCCAAAACTCTGTAATTGCTGCAAATAATTAAAATGTTATTCCAAACAAATCTAACGTTCAACTCTTAATTCCGAACAAGCAGAACAGCCACTGTAGAACAGTAATTTTGCTGTATCCAATTTAAGTGATACATTTGATCTTTTTCATTGCTCTCTTTGGACGGATAAGGAACATGTAAGTATTACTCAGAATGAAGTGTGAAGTGTCGACCCAATGACTCCTCAGCAAATGTTTATGAAAGTTATTTTCTGTTTGCAGCAGCTTAGATTTATCAGAACTGGCCAAGGCAGCAAAGAAGAAACTGCAGTCTGTAAGTATTTTTGCAGTGATCAGGTTTCACTCTGCTGAGCTCTCTTTTCTCCCTTTGCTGAAGTGTAATTTTTTACGTTTCATGCAGCTCAGTAATCATTTATTTGAGGAGCTGGCAATGGATGTATATGATGAGGTGGACAGACGAGAGACTGATGCAGGTAAAGTATATTATCTTGTATCCACACTGATACTTTAAAACCTCTGGTGTTGCAGCTATATTCACACCTAAACTGGACACCACTGATCTCATTCTCACCATATTATTTGTAGTGTGGCTGGCTACGCAGAATCACAGCACCCTGGTGACTGAGACAACGGTGGTGCCTTTCCTTCCTGTGAATCCAGAGTATTCATCAACACGAAACCAGGCAAGCCAGCTATACAGAGCTCCCACACAAACACTTTCTTGTTTTCCCTCTGCACATCTTTACTCTGACATTAGTTTGTATACTGCTGATGTGACTTTGTCTTTCTTATGTAGGGACGACAGAAGCTCGCAAGATTTAATGCACATGAATTTGCAACTCTTGTGATTGACATATTAAGTGATGCTAAGCGCAGGCAACAAGGGAATTCAATAACCAGTCCCAAAGGTCAGCATCTTGTTACTTTATTCCAAGATCTTACTGACGCTGAAGAGTAGCACAGATATACAGTAACGATTTGTGTCCCTTCATTCCAGACAATGTTGAGTTTGTCCTGAAGAGTGTGGCTGTCAGGCATTGTAGTGATAGTCAGGACAATGACCAGCCTGACTACGATAGCGTGGCGTCTGATGAGGATACAGATCAAGAGCTCCCCTCGAGCAAAGGAGATAGGACCAAGGTATCGCTTTCACAAATGACAACCCTGAAAGCCACCGTTCCTCTCTACGTGCCTTTTACCGTTTTGTTTTTAACCCCTCTCCCCAACAGAGCCTGGACTCTGACGTCTCTGATGGCCCCATTACTATGCAAGAATACTTGGAGGTGAAACACGCGCTCTCTTCCTCTGAAGCCAAGATCCAGCACCTCATGAAAGCCAACAACAACCTGAGTGATGAGCTGAGGCTGATGCAGAAAAAGGTATCCACATCGATCCACCAATAAGATCACTAACACGAGGGGGCCGGACTGAGGGGGGGCCACAGTGGTCAGCAGAGCTTTTCTCCTGCCCAGCAATGACTGCTCTCTGGCGTGGAGGCCCAGCCTGTGGGTTTTAATGACGGCTGGGCTAACTGAACAGGAATGCTCTGTTGAAAGATAAGGCTGCTGTGTAACCCTGCTGGTCCGCCCTCTGTTTTGGCCAGCATGTTCAATTTCAAAGCTTGAGTGTAAACTGGAGATTTTCTCTTTGTGTGTGTGTGTGTGTGTGTGTGTGTGTGTTTTTTTTTGTTTTTGTTTTTTGTTTTGTGGATTTGAGAAGAAGAAATGCACCCTCGCTCCAGTTAATAAAAACAGTATAGTCCCCATTTTTGTAATAAATGAAGTTAAATCTGTCTAATGTTACTAACAAGCATGTTTTAAGAAAAAGCATGAAGTAATTGAGTCATTTGTACTCCCTTCTTAGTACATGGTGGCTAACTGAAATTGTATGTGTGTGCCTTGCTTCATCACATATACTGTTTTTACTGTGCAGAATGTTTGTGGATTTATTGTTTGCCATGTTTTCTAAGTGGTCACATTTCATAACGTCCATGGAGAGCATACTCCTCATCTGATAGAAACCTGGAATACTATTACTCTGTTAGATCAAACTGGAGATTTATAGATGTGACACTGTTAAGTTTGAGATTCTGAACAAATGTATGCAATGCGCTTCAACTTAGCAATGTATAGCTTGATCAATCCAAACTATTTTGAAAATGATCATTTTTGACCACAGATGTTCAAAGCATGTTACAGCTTCTTATTTTGTTTAACTGAACCCCTGTCAGTGAGGTTGAATTATTTTCATTCTTATGTTAGAATTGCTTTAATTTGGCTGTTTGGACGGCGCATGCAGATCATTTGTCGCCCCTGCAGTAGACCTGTAGCGTGCTGTACTGTTTTTGATGATATGAATTGGAACAGGCAGACAACAGGACATGTGGCTTGTGATGACATATTGTAGTAGTCTTTCAAAAATCCTAATTTCAAAGGACGTGCACACCATATTTGCGATTGTAGTTTACTTTCAACGTTAATTGGAATGACAGCCTTTACCCAACATTGTCATTAAGGCAGAGAGGTTAGTAACTGAACTACTTTTTCTGACCAGTACACGAGATCGACCATTTACTTTGCACCAAATGCAAGTAGTTACTAATTAAGGCTGTTTTTTCTTCACTCAAACTGTCATATCCTTGACAAAATCTCCTTGATTTTGTTAATTCTTGGATACCTCTTATCCTCTCATGATGCTTGAGTCAATACGTCTGAACTGTGGCTACATCTTTTGACTTAAACTGCACCTGTGTTGCTTACCTGTGCAACAATCTTTTGCTTGCTTATCACTTTCATTGCAGTTTGTTTTAGATTTAAGAGAAAATTGCTCCCAAAGCAAGAAATCATGTTATTCCGATGATTTTAGGAGGTTCAGTAACAATCACACCGAGGGCCACGTTGATGGACGTTGAAGGAGATCAGATGATATTTATGGGAAAATGTTCTCAGCCATGTTTCTAACTGCTAATTCTTGAGCTACAGCATTTTTTAAGCTCATATCCACGAGACAGGAGTTTCACCTCAAGCAGCTTCAGGTTTTGTATTTTGGTGACATCATCATAAGCTTTTATTTTTGTATTGACTGAACTTTCTACATCATGGGAATAACAAAGGTTCAAAGGGTAGATTATCAGATTTGATAATGATACCCACAAAGATGTGTTTATTCCTCCCAAATGAAAACCTTGGCAGAGTTAAGTGACTTTAAGCACGCTGACAGGAGCAATCTGCCAAAGTATAATTTAAATATTGATATTTTGAGGGACAATGGGATGAAAGGTGTTATGCTGTAAAGAGACTGCATCAGAACAAGGAACAAAGCTGGCTTTGCTGAGAGCGCCTCTTAGTGTGTTGCTGACGTCTCTTCCAGCTGCACTCTCTGCAAAGCGAGAACACCTCGCTCAGGCGGCAGGTCCCAACCAATATCTATCAGATTCCCAGCGGTTCAGACTACCCCGACCCCTCCAGCATCTCAGCCCTGAAACGCCGGCAGTCTGCGCGGGCCAGTCGGCCCATGTCTATGTATGAGACCGGCTCAGGCCTGAAGCCCTATCTCCCTAAAGGGGAAACTCCCTACCCAGAGGAGGGTATTCCTGCCCTGCAAACCTTCCCACCTCATGTAAGTAAGACCTGTTCCCTGCTCTCCTTTTCCATTTCCTCTCCGCTGCCCTGTTTCCACGACTTTCCCTCATGTCGTCACCCTGTCTGCAAACTTTTCCCTCTGCCTTTTTTTTTTTTATAATTAATTTATTTTTTTGATGTTTTTCATTCCTCATTTGCCACTGGGTAGTTTTTTGCAGCATCAGATACAGTCATCATAAAGCACAAGGCATTTAGACGCAGCCAGTCACATCTCATTTTGTCTACATACATATTCAAAACCATTTTTCTGCATATATCTGCTTGTTTGTCAGACAAACTGTAGTGGAGATGCTGTTATGATTTACTTTGAAGGTTTGTACTATGTTTTCTGTTGATGAAGTATTAAAACTACCATACAAATACTCTTGTGTTTTTGTAATGCATGATAATTTCACAAACTCACTTCATCTTCTCACCTGTTTGGATTCAAATACAATATTTATGCAGTTAAATTTGAGCCTATGAATCATAGTTTTCTGATACTTTTCTCTCGATGGATTATCTCCCAATCTCATACACTGAGCTCAGAAAGGAAACGGTTGTGAGCTCGGGGAATAAATGTAGGAGGATGATCTGTCAAAACAACTCTTAAGTTTTGTACCTAGCGTCGATTTATCTTAAACCCATCCCTCTGAAATAATATAATTTTCTAATCCTGAACTTAATGGCCGTGGTCAGATGTAGTTTTTCCATCAACTCCATTCTCAATTTACATGATCCGATTACACGGAAACAGTAATCTCATTCATCTCGCTATTTAGTTTGTATAAACGTTTCTTTTTATTTAAGGAATCTCTGCCCTTAAAATGTGATTTGAACCCTGTCTTTAGACGGAAAGGGGCGCTTTTGTGACCACCTCTTCATCCCTCCCCTCATTTCCATCCACCCTGTCTTGGTCGAAGGACGAAAGTGCTCAAAAGGTTAAGTACATCCTCACTCGGCCCACATCTTGTGGGATGCAGCAAATCCACTTGGAGCCCTTTACAATTTCTACCACTTCCCCCTCCCTCACCTTTCTCTGTCTTCCATATGCTGCTCTTTATCTGCCCCGCTGCATGAGCCACCCCTCCACCAGCTGCCCCTCGCCATCAGATACCTGTCTTCATCGGCATCATCCTCATTGTGCGGCTAAACATTTGGACTTGTGTGGTTTTGTGAAGGAATAACCTCTGCCTGACTGCTGAACGTTGAGCAGAAGGTTGCGCTTGCGATGCAGCACCTGATGATTTGCTTTCTTTCTTTGCTCCAGAGACCCGTGTAGCAGATGATTTGATTGTACAAAGTTGTAGTAGCATTTGTTTAATTTTTTTTAATCAATTTCACCTGTCTGTAAAACCAAGGGGAACAAATGGGAGTATTTGTGAATTAGGTTATTAAAAGTATATTTTATACTTTTATACTTAAACACTCGCAGTATCAAGAGCGGCCCTTTTTACCCTGTCTCTCTAACAAATGCTTGGCCATTTTGCACAATGAGCTTCCAACAGCATGCTCTCACTTCCTCCAGTAACACACAAAACACTGATTGGGGAGTTGTTGTACAGTATAAAAAGATTTATCATCTGTTGTTCTGTTAAGGCAGAACAAAGATTTATCTAGACAAGTATGTGCTTATCACAGTCGGCAAGCTTATGTCTGCTGCGCTGCATTTCGTCCTGCATACAAGAGGATTTTGTTTTGATTCTTAACCAGATTTAAAGGGTGTGAACATACAGTAGGTCCTGTGTGGCTTGAGTGCACTTGTATGTCGTTGCTTCCTGTTTATAATTGTAGCTTTGAGTCTGATAGTGAATCTGCATAAAGTAAGTCACAGTGGTTGGTGTGAAGATCAGGCATTCCTGGTGTGTTGCGTGTGATTTAATTATTTATGAACTCATCTGAACCTTGACTTCACTACTTCAGTTTGGACAATGAGTAAAGCTTGTGAGTCATGGTTCTGATGTAATGTTTCTAGCCACCCATTCTTACTTTAGGAGTTCAAAAGTTTTCATACACAAATTAACATTCTCTCATTTGATGATCATCGTCGTCGTAAGACAGCATTAGTGATTATGTCATACTGATGTGTATAAACTATCTGAACTCTGCATAATCTGTTTTACTAATCCTATATTGAATGCTTTAAATTGATTATGTGCTCTTGCTTCACAGCTTTATTGGCTTGTATCATTCCGAATCATCTTCATCACTTTCACTTGTTTATATTCCAATTTGTCATACAACAAAGAAAGGGAAGAAAAGGCTACATTTACAATATACTGTATGTTTTTGCTCTTTGTCGATGAATTCGACAAGTAGCAGTGAAACTGTGATTTCACCACAGCTGTTTCTGGTTTGTATCGTCAGAGATGTGGTTGTCTTGCACAAAACACATTATCAGTTTTTTGTTTGTTTTGTTTTTTTTGCCTTCTCTCTTCCTTCTAGGCCTCAAAATTAGAGAAACAAAGCAGCATGTCGGAAAGTGACTATGACAACACATTCAATGACTCTGAGATGGATGATTCAGGGTAAGAGCATCACCCAGAATGTTTGTTTGTACTAAGTGATGAGGGAAAGACAATAAGACTGTTTTCTGACTCCTAAATACACTTTTTTTTTTTTTTTTTAAAAGGGGGGTTTGAGTGAAAGAATGTGCTGTTTTGTCTTGAGCACAAAAGCAATAAGCAGGGATTTTCCTCTGAATGTCCCTCTGCAGTTTCTGCAGGAGAGTGAGGATGAGGAGCAGCGGCTGGCTGGGTGAGAGCAGCTCCATCCCTGAGCTGGATGATCTGGAGATGGAGTCAGACCCCACGCTTCCCAGCACAGAGGACGTCATCCGCAAAACTGAGCAGATCACCAAGAATATCCAAGAGCTGTTGCGAGCTGCTCAGGAGAACAAACACGACAGGTCAGAATCTGAAGAGAAAAGGTTCTTTCAGTGTAGCATCTATTTCATAGCTCTCATTCCCTGACTTCCATTTTAAACCCTAAGTTCCTTTTACATTCATTATTATTATTATTATTATTATTATTTTATTTAGTTGTGTGTGTCTTCTATCATTTCCCCTTTTTTGTCTTGTTATCTTCACGCTGCTCCCTCATTGTATTTCCACTCTGCTCCTCTGCTGTGATGTTGTTTTGGTGTCCCCATCCCTCACCCCTGTGAGCAGACCATGTGAGCGTGAAGGTGTGCGTCGGCTCAGGCACAGCCTGGGATGTTTCAGCACTCTGGTGCCCTGGGCCGAGAAGGCCCCCACTCCCCTTCAGCCGCTCGGCCTCCGGTCCCCTGATCCCACCTCCTGGTACTCTGGCCTCTGTCCCTGCCTCCCAGGCACAGTTTTATTTTCCTCTCCCTCACGCAGTTTCTGCCTCACCCTATTTTCTTCAGTCTCATCTGATAACGAGCATTCTATTTTTCTTTGTGCTACTGAATGCTTGAATGTGTTGCCATCATTAAATTTTTTCTCTTCAACCACTGACTTTCAATTAGATGACGTTGCATTTATGCAGTGACTTGCTTTTGACATTTTGATACCAGTTTGTTTTTTTCAGGTTGCTGTTTTTTATACAAAAATGTGTTGTAAAATAAAAGTGCCTTGTACTTACAATGCTAAAAGTGTCCGTTAATAGCATGTTGTGTTGGTTGATGATAATACACGGTGTGTTGTGAATACTAGACGGTACCTACCTCTGTAAGTCGACTTGCATGTAAGAGGTTTTGGTTCATTGATGTTTTAATAATAGTTAACATTTGTATGAATGTGACATCAAAATGTTGAACTCCTCGACAAATCTTTTCTCCTCACAGCTTCATACCCTGCTCAGAAAGAATACACGTGGCTGTAACAGAAATGGCTGCCCTCTTTCCCAAGGTATAGAGAAACCTTTAATATTTTTCTTGGTGAGAATGGATCACTCCGGTAGTTATTTATTTATTTTTTTTTTAATGAAGGTATTTAAAGAACCAATATCTGAGTTTTGAGGTCCAAATGCTTAATGTTGTCAGTTGTGACAACTTCCGATGTAATAAACAGCTCGCACTCTGCAGAGCTCCAATGTCCACTTATTTATTGCACCAATCTTAGCAATAAATAAGTGTACATTGGAGCCCTACAGTGTTAGATTATTTTGTGATTTGCTCAATTCCAGCTCAGCACCTGCCCTTTTTTGGTATGGATATGCATATATACTCCTATTTGCCAATTCCTGATGTATTCATTTACTTGGTTGTATACTCAAATTAAAGCAATGAAGTTCTCCTAAATGTATATATTCTTGTGTGTTAAATATACAGTGTGTGTGTTTAAAATAAAAGACAATATGGTAGACAAACCAAAGTAGGTTCTGGCCAGATTCAGTCCTGGGCCAGCAGAGGTCAATGTGGTTCTAAAGGATCTGGACTAAACTGCCTCTCTGTGCATTAAACTGCCCCTCTCTGCCCAAATCTGTTGTCCATTAGTATTAAGATATTTTATCCTTCCTCTGCAGAAGCCACACTCGGAGACTGTGAGAGGCTCTCTGCGCTTGTTGACCTCCAGTGCCTACCGGCTTCAGAGCGAGTGCAGGAAGGCGGTGCCTGTAGAGGGCTGCCCAGGACCGGACATGCAGCTGGTCACCCAGCAGGTCATCCAATGTGCTTATGACATTGCCAAGGCAGCCAAGCAGCTTGTCACTATCACCACAAAGGAGAATACCAACTAACAGAACTTATACAGCTACAAAGCTGTCAGCATCTCAGATTTGATCTTTATATATTTTTAATGATTGTTTTTTGTATTTGTGGTATACGTATGCATGCATTGTTTTTTAATTTATGAATAAATATTGACCATATTTAAAGCCAACTCTGAACAACATATCCGCGTTAAAGGAAAAAGACAGCCGCTTAGGAATACCCAGCTGTTGTGATAGCACAATTTCTCTTGAGGCAAAATAATAATCATGTTTAGACAACATGCAGCAGCTAGCAGGCCTGGGAACTGTTATGGTTTCTACATAACAGTTAGCGTAAAACTCACTCTTAGTTACAAATAATCTTGAATACATAATGTAAAAACCTTTTTATTGAGAGAAGGAACTACGCACAGTACATTAAATCCACGTGAGGATAAAGGTTAGTGTTATCAGTCCAAAGCATAGACTGTATGTACTATACAGTCAACGGTCCAAAGCCAGACATGGATGCTGAAAAGCCATAAATGAGTCATGAATCCACTGTCATTGAACGCTATCGCTAACACTCTTATAGCTAGGAGCTTCCTCATTAATTACACCGCAAGCATGATCATACAGTAACGTTTAATCTTCAAAAGAAATTGACCATTTAGATAACTTCCATTTAACGTTGGGTCTTTCATTTATGCAATGCTAATGTTTGTTGCATCGAAAAAAAGCTATTTATAGTTTGTTCCCTGTCCAACTGTAATCCAGTCTGCAGTGCACTATTTGTGTATCCCCACATGTCAAGTCAGTGCTGCAAATAACAGTTGTTCAGGGGCCAAGTTGTATTCTTCACCTGCACCAAGATGATGTATTAAGTTAAAATGATTTGGTGTGTTCCTAACAGGCTCCACACGGCATTGTATTCTGCGGTCTTGTATACCATTGCAGTGTTGGTGAGGTTATTCAGAGCTAATAGCCATACTGTGTGTATGTCCATGTGTTTCATGCTCTGTTCCATTGCTGCTAGTTTTGTATTTAATGTGCAACACATGGGATAGAACTCTAGACGTCTCCTGTATACTTGTGCAACCCAACGTTCATCCTCACCAAGTGTTTCAGAGTTCATTGTCATTTTGAAACCTGATCAAGGTAATGTCCCTCTCTGTATCTGAATGGAGTGCAGGGATGTATGTGATGCAGCTGTTAAGTTGCACTTTGGAAAAATAATTATTTTCTAAATAAACTTAATTTATAACTATAGCCTGTTTTGGTTTTTTGTCATGTTTCACTTTTCGTTGCCTTAACACAAAATACTGAATTGATTTTATTGGAATAGTTTTATTAAAAACGGGGTCTACAAATTCAGGATAGAAAATATACAGCTCTAAAAGTGCAAAAATCTAATTTCTATTATGCAAACAACCAGCATTAAATTATTAACATCTAGATGGCACGATATAACCTACATCAAGGCTTCATTCTTTGAAAGGCATTAAATGATAGGATCACTCTTTTTCAAATCTGTCTTAAAACAAAACTCGCGTGTCCAAATGTACATTTAAAGAGTTATCGGTTGACGACATTGTCCATACTGGCTCTGAAAAGAAAATGCGGTTTCTATGTGGGAGATGGGGGACAAAATTCAGTCCTTGGATCTGTGCAAAAATGCATTTGAAAATGTAACCAAAGACAATATGTTGCTTCAAGAATCTGAGCTATTCACATCGAGTTGGTATCTTCCAAAATAAATTTTAGTATAAAATCCCCACGTTACTGTCCCTCCACTGCATCTCAGCGAGAAAACACTGTCAGAGAAAACAGGTGATGCCTCACATTACATTTGGCTAAATACATTTTAACATGGAGCAAGGACTGTGAATTTTAACTCCCATCTATTATAGTGAAATCATGTTAGGAGGGGACCAATTATTTTAACCAGTAACTTTTAGGATTTACATACAGGCATGTGAGTGTTGTTTTAAGACAAAAAAATATGAAACAATCCTTTAAAGCTAATCACATGTAGAAAAATATACATCTCGCAATTCTGTTTTGATTTCAGTCCTGCAGGTCGCTCATGTCCAGGCTGATCGAGGTCTGCTGTGAATCTGAAAGGGACAGTTTCAAGTGTATTTTAACATTAAAGAGCATTCTGGAACTTGATGAACATTCAGTATCTGAAGTTTCATCATCTGCTTGACTTTAATCTTTTACCTTCGCCTGGTGCCCTTTCTTGGCCATCCGCTGCATCTCAAGCCTCAGCTCCTCCTCCTGGATTCGAAGAGCCTCCCTGTCCTCCTCCTTCTCCTGCTCTATCCTGCACTGCTCCTCCCACTGCTCTTGGTGCTTCTGCTCCACCTACATTATACACACACAAATAACTTTAGGTCTCAAACGTACATAAGTAAGCTGCTATTGTAGCATCATTGTTAGAGACTTGGACTGGGTTTCGTTAAGATCTAAATGATTAACTTTGCTGTGTGGTGCTATGTGCTATGAAAACACGCAGCACTGTACTATGTGCTAACCTGAGCATTGATCTCTTGCATCCGTGCCGTCTTGCGGCCCTCTTCTTGCGCCATCTCCCGTTGTCGGATCTCCTTCTCGAACTCCAGCTCCTGGATCAGCTCTTCGCGTCTCCTCAGGGAATCCTCCTGAGCCTTGCGGTTCTTCTGCACCTTCAGCTCCAGCTGCCGCTGTCTCTCTGCAAGCACCTTTCCAAGAAGAAGAAAGGAGCGCTGTTGTTTAGTAGTCATATCTTTTTGAATTACACTTAGTTTTATTTTGACTTGAAACCTATTCACCTCTTGCATGAGCCGTTCTCTGGCTCTCCTCTCCCTCTCCCACTGCGCTTCTCGTTTCTCCCACACATGCTGAGCTTCCTCTCTAAAATGGATGAGATGTGTTGGTTAGTATTTGAGGAGAAGCAGGAGTCCGCTCCTGCAGAGTCAGAGCTGACTTCTGAATCTTGGTGCTCACCTGTGTAGGATGTCAAACTCAGCCTCCCTCTCCCGCTCCAAGTGAAGCTGCTCTTCAATCACGCATTTCATCCAGGCAGCGTCAGCAATGGCCCTTTGCCTCCGTGCAAACTCCATCCTCCTGTCCTCCTGCTGTCCCTCCAGCAAGGCCTCCAAGACTTTACGGTCGGTCTCCTGGTGGGCACAGAGGTATTCAAGGAAGCTGTTAAAGCCAGGAGGGTTGGATTACATGTAGAAAAATATACCGTATCAAAGGAAATGAAGTAGACTGACCAGTTCCTCCTGCACTTGCTGGGCTCGCCTCTTCAGCTGAGCACGATATTGACGGATCAAGAAACGCCTGGTGGAACACATATCCAATGAACCCAATGCCTCACCAGAGTGAAGTATCATCTCACTTGCGATCGGTTATCTGCAGAAAGAGCTTCCCTTACCCTATCTCAGACTTCTTTCGCCTTTCCTCCACTTTTCTCCTTTCCTCCTCTATTTTCTCCAGCTCCCATTGCTTGACCAGCAGAGCCTCTTGCTCCTTCTTTAGACGAGTTGCCTGAGAGAGAAAGCAATACTTAAGAAAAACACATCTGCAATATCATTTTTCAGAGTAGAGATACTTTATTCAAGTTCTAAATACCTCCTCTTCCCTCAGCTTCAGTTCTTCCATCTGTTTGCGAAGTTCTTCCACCCTCTTCCGCTCCTCTGCATTCTTTAGCTCCTCTGCTTGCTTCATCCTCTCCAGAGCCTCTTTTCGGGTCCTCTCATACTCATTTTCAAAGTGTCTCTTCTCCTGCTGCTCTGCCACTTCTTGCTACATGTTTTGAGACAAGGGTCACTTACAGTAGGTGTCTAAACTTTCTCAATTATGTACCATGTTGAAGGGATTGACCGGAGTAGATTTCAGACTCGATACTGTGCTCACAGATGACATGAGCACCATTTAATAAAAAATGTATTTGTTACATAGATAATTGGTCACGTAACAGGATAATGACATGGTTTAATGACTTGGGTGGGTCCTACGTGTCTAGGTCAAGAGTTCCACAATTTGGTTTGAATATAAATGAGTATTGTAATGAGACTCACAACAAGGACCTACAGGTCAAAAACACTTATTATCCCTAGATGGTTATTAAAACACTTGAATGAACAAAAAACGGAACTGTTTTGTCTGGCAGCTGTATGCCTTACCTGTTTCCTCTCAGATATCTGCTCCTGCCATTGGCTGACAACGTGATCTTTATGTAATGCCGACTCAACCTATGGACAGATTAAAAGGGCGATTAGTGACATAGACGAGACAGAGATACTTGATGAACCTGACCCTTAGCGGAAGGGATACCAGAACATTTTATTCTCTTAAGTCAACACTGGACTCAGGTTAACAGAAAGTCATGGAATATCCACATCACAAGCCCTATTAGATTCCAGATCAAGTGAATGCCTTGACAAAAAGTGTCCATTTTCTCTACTTGCAGAGCTCTTCAGTCGCACAGGCTGGTCACAAGATTCCTGAGGCCATTTATCACTTCATCAGCAGCCAGACTTTGAAGTAAGAGGCTTGCCACTTTTGCATTAATAGTTTAAACTTAGCTACCTCTCGCAACTCTGGGTTGTTGTTCTTCCAGTGTTCTCTCAGCAGCTCTTGTGCAAGCTAGGGATAAAAAAAGAGAAACAATACATGTTACACACTGACAGTAGAGCACCATGATGCTTTAGGTAGCCCGACTAATTCAATAATACAACCACCTGTTTTCTTCTTTCCACCCTCGCTGAACGGAGCTCGTCAGTTTTTTGCACCAGCTGACTTGCCAATGTGCTCCTGTCAGGGACCACTTCCCTGAGCTCCGCCTCCAGACAGTTTTGCTCCTCTTGAAGCATGGCCCTGAGCCGATTCCTGCGCTGCTCCAGGCTGGCCTTCTTTTCCTCTTCCAGCCTCTGTTGATGGTATGCTGAAATACTAACAAAAACAGTGGGGGGGGGGGGAGACTTGGGTTGTCTTTCTCTTACATCTTTGTCTGCTGATGAATCTGACACACAGAACATACTAGAGACAACATACTACAAGATTATGCCTTTATGGTGTTTTTTTTATTATTTTCTCCCTCTCTCTCTCTCTCACACACACATTATATCACCGCACATTTATGGACAATAAATAGATTTGAGGGTATATCAACAGCATAATCAACAACAAAAATGCTGAAAAAGAGGCAGTGACCTGAATTATGACGACGAAAGCATCACCAAAGCAAACATAACGCAGTAACTCAGTTACTCCGATTGGATTGCTTTATGTTTGAGAGATTTTCAGAGGGAGAAGCTGTTGGTGTCATCAGTCCAGCTACGGTGGGTGCCGCAGTTACCTCTTCTGGTAGGAGTGGCGGGAGGACCACACCGCCTGTCTCTGGCTGACGACACTCTGCTCTCTGAAGTACTGAGCATGCTGCTCCCACTGCTGCCGCCACCGGGCCTCCTGCTCCCGCTGCCGGGCCAGCTGTCCCGCCAGAACCCGGGACCGACTGTGCACATGGGCCGAGGAGGCCGGCAGCGCCATAGACCTGAATGAGAATTAACAGCCATCATAAGCAGTCATTGCCTCAATCTAAGCCTAACTAACGTTGCTTGTTTTATAATTGATTAGCGGACTGACCAACTTAATGTGGTCTAACCCCATTAAACACTTTCTGTTTTAAGCTAAAGTCCACTCATTCACACAAAAACTGAAAGTATCAAGTTACATTTATACTGATATTGCTGGTCACGTTGCGTTTGTTGTTTAAGGGCAAAGAAGAGAAGACATTAAAACAACATGAGCAGAGCGTTAACGTTAGCGAGGTTAACAGTTGAAGGAGCTGCACCTCCGACTACCCAGAAACACGAGTTAAGGATCTTTATAGCTCGATAAATACAACTTACTTACTCCTCCAGTGGTAAAGTGGATTGGCTTCTCTTAATTTTTGTTACAAATCAGTCGATGTTTGCATTTCTACACAGAAAAGTCGCCTTTATTCAATCTCCCAGTTGTCCTTAGTTACTGTTTACCAGCACACACTTCCTAGCTACTCCCACGCTACGGCATGTAGTAAAGGTCAAAATTGATTACAGGATGAAAACGCGAAACGTCTTTCCTTCAGACGTCGGTGTACAAAAGGTTTTAGTTTTGTTCTTCGAAGTATCATAACCACTATTAATATATCCTATCATGATTAATAACTCGTTGGATGGCTTGCATAGCTTTTATGTCCCAAGATTTCAAGGAAAAAGTACAACAGGAGTACTACAAGAAATAAGTAGAAGTGATATACAGTACCAGAAATGAATACTGACAACGCTGGCCATTGATTTGTTATACACTGATCTCAGCTGTTTTAAGGCAGGAAATGTTGAATGAAACTGTTCCACAAAACTCCATTAGTTGGCAGTAAAGCAGCATGTGTGATTAGACGCAGAGGAGGACTAGTGTCAGCTGATTAGAGCACATCAGCTGCCGATCTTGTGTTTGTACTGGACTTCTGTCTAAGCGCCGTTCATCGGCCCTTTTACCCGACAGGTGGCGATGACCCGGATCTATCAGTAAAAAGTCCATCACAGGAGCCGTCGGCTGGAAAATCCACCACCTCCTGGGTTCAACGTAGGTGACTGTGTGTGTTTGTTTATGTGTGTGTGTGTGTGTGTTGTTTCTCTAAGGGTGGGGGTATGGCACACACACACACACACACACACACACACACACACACACACACACACACACACACACACACACACACACACACACACACACAGACAGCGTCCTC
>JAVQJF010017912.1:0-23264 GCA_036023855.1 Gadopsis marmoratus | reverse complement strand
AAGGTTTCTACTTCCGCCTGAATATTTACTTCTGAATATATATCTGCAGGTGACTACAGCTGGGACTTATGAATTGGAAGACACAATGAGACTTTAGCTTGAAGCCTTACCTACTCCCAGTTCAAATTTTATGACAATACCACATAAAATGAATCTTTTATACACATTTTCATGAGGGTATGTATAGGCGCTTCCATTACTGGACAGTTGTAGACCCCAAAAGGACCCTTGGTTGTGTATATAAGAGTCAAAACAGAGGTAGGTACAAAGGTATAAAGCAAAGGCAGCAAACTATTTACAAAATAACATTCTAACAATAAAACTCAAAACTATTTACAAAATAACATTGCAAACTATTTGCATGACCTTGTACATGACCTTTTACATGACCTTTTACATGTTATTAGCAATCAGGTGTAGGGAAAACACAAAAACACATCACAGAAGCAGTTCACAGATTCAATTCACACTCCCCCTCCTGTTCTCTGCATCTTGGCTGGCCACAACCAACTCTGGGGAGTAGGGGGGGGACTCCTGAAGTGTATATTTAGATTTCTGTGTCCGTTTTGCCATTATAACGTGGTGGATCAATTCTTTAGAAAAATATAGAATTTTGCCAGCCCACTGTTTTTTTTTTTCTACAAAAACCACAAAAAGTTCCAAAAATCCCATCTTAGGTGTTTTGCGCACGAACACGTGCACAAATTGCACTTTACTCGAGACAATTATAGGTTATATTTTGATGAAACCCCCTAAAGTGACATATCCCCGTCTTCAGAATTTCATTGGCTATTCGACACGCCAATCATTATTATGATGCGCTGCAATTGGCTCGTTTTTTAGAAGAAAGAAGGGGGGCATGCACTTCCCTTCAATGCAGACTATCATTGGCTATCTTAGTCTGAGGTCGGGACATAGAAGGTCCGATTGGGTCAGTGAGGTGTCAATAGGAAGGTAGGAAGTGAGCGGACATTTTGAAATGAAGAGAGCGAAAATATAATGTGAGCCGAAGTTATTACAGGAAACGTGCACAACTGTCAACTACTAAGCCATGATGATGGAGCAGTCCGTGGGATTTATCGATGTAATAACGTGTTTTGGACTAAATATTTCACTGGATTTTTATCGTCTGGACTGTTTACAGCGGAACAGAAGCGTTTCTGGCGTCTTGTTATTGATCTGTGGATTTCTATACAACATCAAAGGTGAGATGCGATAAGTTTGTTTACTTGTTGTGGACTGACATTAGCGTTGATCGTATCGGCTGCTGTGGTTGGATCTTGAAATGGTTGGCGTCACTCAAATCACAAGAATCTAAGCTTTCGAACGATATGCGGCACGAGTTCCCAGCTCAGCAGCTCATCTGCATACAGCCAGAAATCTCTACTTAATATGCAGACGGCCCGCCAGCGGGCCGCTGGAACCGGAACAGATTTTAACAGCTGTGCACTGTAGTTGTCAGCAAAGATTACTCAAATAGCATTAAATAGTGCATTTGTTGGGAACTATTTTTCAGCTGTGGATTTATACACATTTGTTGCTCTCAGTGTGTATTTATAGCACAACACAATAAGTGGGCTAACGCAACATAAGCTACAGTGCATGCGTATGGTAGTGAAGGGACATGTCAGGCAGTACACCACTGTGGCTCACTGATGTGTTTTTATAGTTTTTGGACAACGATGGAGCTCTATGGCACAGAGGAAGAAGACATATCAGGCCGTTGATACACAGACAATGCTTGTAGGATCAATTCTTTAGAAAAATATAGAATTTTGCCAGCCCACTGTTTTTTTTTTTTTTTCAAAGCCAAACCTATATGCATGGCTGGCTACCATAGTGGTAAGTCTGAAAATGTTATTTGTAATTTGTTGAGCTGAACCTGTAGCGCTTAAACAAACTGAGGTGAGAGACAGAGCTGGACTGTATGTGTTGTGTGTATGTGCGCGTGGGCGAGCTGCTCTGTGAGAGCACATGCACGTGAGAGTCGCTGTCCTGACTTGTGATAAAATGACAGAATGGCACAAGCAGGTTCAATTATTGTGGAGATAAATGTGGCTGTCGTGTGACTAGAGGAGAATGTGTTAGAAAATAAACTTCTGCTCATCTGCGCTGTTCATCATCTCATCAACACACAGGGGGAGGGGGGAGGGGGGGTCCTATGGTGACCATGTCCCAGGCAGACAGACGGTTTGTCAAGAGTTTTAATTAGTAATGGGAGATCTCCAGGGGATGGGTCTCATGGAGGGGGAAATGTGTGTGTGTGTGTTGTCTGTGAATACATGCATATATGAAATGTGAAAATATTCTTCCTTTTCATGAAAACTGCACTTTGCCAATTGTGAACAATACAGTATTTCATGAGTTTGAAGCATCTTTCCTGTATAGTGGATATTAACACACACACACACACACGCATCTTGCCTATCGTCACAGAGAGACGGAAGCCGCCAGCAGTGACACACTCGCTCGCATTATTATTATTTCTGATGCATTTAATATCCTCGGTTTAAGCTTTGAAGACAATCTTTGGGGAATATTGAATCAAACCATTCTCTTTTGCCCTGGATTCCTCTCTGAGACAAAACTTTGTTAATTAGCCCCATACCTATAGGCAGAGTTTTCTTTTTTCTGAGTTTTCCCTGATATTATTAAAGATGCTGCTGACTCGTCCCACCCTGCCTCTTCCTCCTCCTCCTCTGTTGTCTTGTTATCCGCATGTGCCATTGGCGTTTTCTACATGCAAATTTGGGCCGAGCAATTTTCCAGCATCCTCCCATACCATTAATGGTTGTTGCCCATAGTTGTCCCCCCATTCCGGTTTCTGAATGTCTCCTTAAGGCCCTCTTAGTCCAATCCACACCAGCGCTGTCTTTTTAGGAGTTACCTCAGCACCCTTGTTCTGGAGTAGTTCAAAGTCTTCACAAATCCAGCTGTCAAATTTAAGTTAGGCATGGGACCTTTTAGAATGTGTTTTAGAAATCAATAGGCCTTTCCAAGCCCACCGCCTCCTTCTTCTTAGCGCCTCCTCATTCTATAATCTTGCCACGAATTCCTTTCGCAGTCTGACTTCATGTTGCTGATACTTTTTTCAGTCAAATTAGCAACAACACTGTATAATACAGGTGCTACTTTGAAATGCTGCCCAGATTACAGAATTATGTCAATGTATTTATCTAACATTCACAGCATATATTTGGGCTTGGCACGACTTTCTAGTTCTATGTCATACATGCTCCGCTCGCCGGAGGGCCTTGCACCTACTCATAGAACTTGCGTTACACCAGGTAACTACAGTTTTTCTGTATTTTGCCTCAGCAGAGAAAAGAAATAGCCTTAACTGACAGTAGTAGTAGAAGTAGGGAGTTCAAGTTCCTAATAAAAAGTGACAGTCCTAATGAGCAGATGATTATTAAGTAACAGGCACAGCAAAATACCAATGAAGAATCATTTATTATAAATTATAAATTTAGAAATATGGGATCAAGAGATATAAATGGTAAATGGACTCTTTCTTATAAAGCGCTTTTCAACCGAAACGGTTCCCAAAGCGCTGTAACAGTAATCTAAGCTTGAACAGTAGTCTAATTATATAGTCTTAATTATATATATTTCTTAGAACACAGAACAGGCAGCTATGCAGACTCATGAGAAGCATTTTAATGAACCAAATCCATCCTGTTTACAGAGTACACTTGCACAGCATTTCCTAGTCTTTCTTCCAAAGTAATAACCGTGCACCCCATCTACAAGCATTACATTACTAATGGCATACTAATAACACAATTCAAACTATTAAAAGCACTGCTGCAGATGAGCTGAATTTCAAATGTTTAGCTGGATGAACCCCCGCTTTTACAAAATAGTTTACTGTCTTTTGAATAATTGCATTTACATCGGGCCTTTGATTTGCCTCTAACTTCAAGAATTTGAAGCGATAACCTCCAGCTATGTGATTCACACTAAAGGACTGCTTTACATTGCCAAAGGGGCAATGCTAGGTTCTCCCCCATCACACAAACGGATGTTATTCACAATAATATGCAAAGTACTCGCACCTGGGACTCTCAAAAGGAAGTAGACTTCAGCATTAAATCACTGGAAAGTCATTATTCAAAGAAGTTCTATAGTTTTGTTTTCATAGCATACTAAAATGCATGATTTATCTACATTGAATAGGTAATAAGAGTTTACATATCATAATTTACAATATACATAAGCAGCTGCATGACAGTACTGTAGCTGTCTGAGGGGATATTTTATGTGTGTGTCTATTGTGTCTGTCTAATGAAAAATAAACACTCTCTGTTGTTCTGTAAAATGTATAGCTTTTAAATCCAGACTGGCCTCAGTGGCCCCCGTGTCTCACTTTACAAAGTGCTGGTCAGTATTATCTTTAGGCCCTTATGATCATATTTTGCAACACTTGATCTGGACATATACAGAGAGAAGCAGAGGGCAGAGCCATGTTTGAATGAGCCGTTTCTTCCGACGCTGCACCCGGGCAGGCTTTAACAATGCTGTAAAGCATAATGACAGCGCCTCAGAACAGCACCATGATCACAGGCTGTAAAACTATGCAGATGGTGGCAGATGATCAGCGCTGTGTGAACGGAATACAAATGACTGCAGTCCAATAGAGTGAACTGCGGATCCCCGATAGGACAAAGGCACAGCAATGGCCGCCTCTGGGATAATACATAGCCTTCTGCTGTTGCCGCTTTTATGACAGCAAACTTTTCATTTGTGCAAAGTTATCAAAGTTATTTGCAGAAAGCTGCAGAGCTGACAGTGTGCTCGTGTTGCCCATTAAATCCCATATGAAGGGTAAGTGTGTTCCCATTGTATGTCCTATATCTGTTAATACAGCTGGATATTTACTGAGGCAATTCGGGTTAAGTACCTTAGATACACATCAGCGTCCCAGCTGGGATTCTAACCTTCTGGTCACAAGTCTGGTTTTTTAAACATCCCTGCTAATTGGGCTGTGGGTAGTTTTCAGAATTTGTTCAAGAGGCCAGCTTTCCCCTGGTTACCAGTGCCAGATGCAAAGTTTGATCACACTACTCTGCAACAAGCATATTCTTTTATATCAGGGTTACAAGTATATGAAGGACTTTAACAGCAGTTCGTGCCACAAGTAAGTGAGTATGGTTAATTTGTTAGCGTAGATCGTGGAGAATCCTATGTAATTTAACATTCATTTTCATCCATTTTGGTTTTACTTTATTGTTATTATTAACAGTTACTTAATCCTTAAGATTTTCATCATATCAAATCCAACTGTTTGAACTAATTATGGCTGGCGTTTATTCTATTGAAATGGCATGCACTTGCACACAGGAATCACAGGAAATGACGCATGCACGCACCGAAAGACTTTTGAAAAACAAGAGCTGCGGCATGTGCGCATTGCACGTTATTTATGCGTGCGCGCATGTGTAATCCGAAGGAGTGGGAAAGCGGGCCGAGGGCATTTTGAAGTACAACGACAGCGACTTATAAAGAAGACATCGAACATTTTATCATGGCAACAACAAGAAGGGAGCAATCCTGTGAAAATCAAGAGTTACACAGTAGCTTCTCAAAGCCAGTTTTCTTTGCCCAGTGAACACAAACATGTCATTTTGAACATTATTAAGATGCTCTTAGCCTTGCCGACAATAACCACAGGTTACCAAGTCAAACACAGCTAACTGTAAAATTCTCCAAGATTTTATTTTAGGATAACTCTGTTAAAGCATAATTGTCCTTGTGCTTTCCTTCAACGTACACATGGAATTATATAGTTCCCAAACAGGAGTCTCTGGATCATGGGCCAGCGTTTGTACATTACTTCCAATGTATCACCAAAGTGTATTCTGACTGGGATTGGTTAGTGAACTCAGACAAAGACACAGCATTTTGTCACATTTGTGTTTAGGCATGCGCTGTGTTCTGTTGACAAAAGCATAAATGGGTCACTGTATTTTCGCACCTTAGATAAAGCAAAGGCCAATAAGTAAAGCTGCTACACTTTGCGCTAACAGCAGCCTCAGTTTGCAGACAAGGGAAAGTCATTGTAATCATTACATCTCACTAATAGAATATCTTGTTTAAAGATGAATGTTGGTTTGGTTCTAGTTAAGAATCTGCAATGAATGTGAAGCAGACAATAAACTAGATTCACCTGCCATGTACTAATCACATTGATCATTGAGAGTTTCTCCTACCACGAGGTTGCTGCTGGCAACTCAGCTTTTATTGTGTAATTTATGTAACGGCAGTTCCTCCATCCAACCTCAACACAACCCGCTGGTGTAAAAACACGATCCGATTGCTAAATCATTGTGCTGACGGCTCCTGTGTACCTGCTAAAGTAAAGCTGGTACAGCACCTTGTTTGGTGTGTGGGTGGAGGGTTTGGGATACAGCCCACAGATGGCTCATTTGCACTGTACGTTTAGATCATTTTGAAGTGTGTGATGCAGCATTAGAATACCCTTTAACCCCTGAATCTTGAATGAACTGTGCTTAATTGGTTGGTCAGCTCCTTTGCTAATTAGTGTAGCATTAGTGTGTGCAGCCCTGGGCTTCTGTGGCGCCAGAGATGCTGGTGGGGGGTGTGGGGGCTGGCATGGCTCTGTGGAGCAGCCACCATTAACACTGGCCTAAAGGCAGCCTGCTGGGAGATGAGAGTGCTGTAGACCCAGTCAGGTCCAGACTCCGGTTGAAGGCTCGGAGCTCCCCCCCGATCCATACCGTTAGAGTCCTCGTGACGTTACAGCAGCTCCTCTATGATCCCTTGCTCTGTGCACTCGTGACAGCCATGTGACCCCTGCCACTCCTCAGCAGGCTGCCCTCACTGCCGGCAGGGCAGCGCGAACCGTGACTGATGTTGGCATGAGACGCGCTGCCAAGTGCCCTAGCCTGCGTGTCCAATCATGGATGTTGATTTCAATTAGCTCAATCACATGCTCCAATACTGACCTCTCTCATTCAAGGGCTTTGTCTTTAGTTGTGTTTTTTTCCCTCTCTGCACGTTGCCTCAACTGCCCCTTGGCGAACTGGGTCAAATTGTTTGTTTTTTATGTGGCTCCAGGTAATAGTGGGTCCTTGGTTTATGTTGGCCAAGACCTTTCAGCGGTGGCCTGCCAAGCCTTGTTGGTCATCAGGAGGTGGGTTAAAGGGGCAGGGGGTTGGGCTAATGATGTAAAAGCTACCCCGATAATCAGTCTGAACAGTGGTTGGTCCTGATGACTGGTGGCTGCCTGGTGCTGGGTTGATTGATGCTGGCCTGCACTTCCATACAGAGCCCTGCCATGTGGACCCCACTGAGTAAACACTGTCACTGTGGTGAATCTCTCAGTTCCTCAAAGCCTAGATCAGTGGCAAGCTTTGTAATCTGCAGCCGTGACCAATAGGAGGGGGCGTCAGGGGATCACAGGACTGTGATCACATACGGATCTTGACAGTGGTTAAGAAATTTCATGGACACACAATGCAGCTTGTGAACTACTTAAGTTTTAGTGTAATATCTTACATTTATTTCTCGGCACGTACATTTTATGAGCATTACGCCGCTTATTTCTGCCAAAGAAGTATGTTTACTATTTCTGTTAAAGCGCTTCAACGACTGATAAAACCATACACCCGTCTCCATTTTCCAACCTTTTAGCATGCCTCAGCTGTGAATTTCCTTGCTACCGGAGCCCATTGTCTGAAGCCCAGTGGGGGCAGGCCATTTCTTTAAATATCCTCAATGTCACTGCGATGCAGCGTAGGTCGGCTCTGGGGCCTGCAGACCAGAGCAGTGCTCCTCTCTAACATCCCATCCCAAATGCTGAGCTCACAGTCAGAGATAAGTGCTTCTCCAGAGATGGCCCCTCTCCCTCAAATTGCCTTCCGCATCTGTGTAAGAATGTCCACAATGTGCATGTTTAACATGTGACCATTAATCACAGAGAGACAGTCAATTAAAGCCATCAGAGCCACAGGGGCCTGAGCCAGAAGCATGCGCTGGCAAAATAATACCCAGACACATCAGAGGACACTTTCTACTTTTAGTGCGGTTGCAATTAATCAACAGTTTCTCAAAAGTGGCTGTCAAGGGTGAGGAGGATGTTGTCCAGTGGACCAAGGCCTGACCTCCAGGTTAGTGTGGGCAGTTACCACTAAACTGTGATTTCTTACTGCCGAAACTTTAGTTACCATGTCAAATATTACGTCAGTTACTTAGTCTATTTCTTCATGTATCACTGGGATTCTCTGTAGAATTCAATCATGTGATTTGAATATATTTACAGTAAGGGCGTGGTGATAATTGAGTATTATCATTTACTGACTTTAAGGAGAATCATACTGTGATGATATGATCTTATTGTGGTGTCCTTCTACAGATTTCTATTTCTTCGATTTCTTCTACAGATTTAAATTATTTTTAATGTAATATTTTTATAGATTTTCCATATAGTGATTAGATATGTATGTCAGAAAATATTCTTATTTTTATGCTATGATGATGATTTCAACTGTGTCGCACAGCCACAGTTATAGTTTGCATTTAGTTACAGCCAATGGTGGAAGACGTATTCGGAAACTTTACTTAAGTTAAAGTAAGAACATCACAATGTGAAAATACTCCATTAAATTCCTGCGTTCAAAATATTGCTCAAGTAAAGGTGGAGAAGTATTATCAGCTAAATGTACTTAATGTATTGCAGCAGAATTGCTCCTGTCAGTGTTATATTATTATTTATTCATAATATCATTGGGTTATTATGACTGATGCTTTGTCATACGTATGTAAATGTAAATGTTAATGTTGTAGCTGGTCAAGAGGCAACTCATTTGAATAATGTTTTGTACTGCATTGCTAACCTATAGCAATGCATCATATTTAATAAACATAAGTGTACTTAATTACTTTCCACCACTGGTTAAACTTCCTACTAGATAATTATAATCCAACAAAATGAAACACCCACTCATGTGAGACATGTGAACATCATATAGAATGAAACTATGGAGTTGACATTTAACCGTGCGGTTATCTTCCTAGAAAATATATACCTTTTCAGGAGTGCAGCCCGCGCTTTTATTGCCTCTTTCCATCTGTCAGCGGTGCCTTTATCATGAGCACAGGCTATAGATAGAGTTGTCAAGTTGGACCTGTGGGTCACGGGGTCGGGCAACCTCTTCACTTCTGTTGACCTTCAGACAGACAGATTTATACACTGTCAAGTCACGGCGCTCCCGCCGCAGCCGTGCCTTCCCTGATGGGAGACAACTGTAATAAAGACGTCAGGCTCTGACCCCTGTCATTCTTCGTTTCACCGGTAATTGTCATGATTGCCGCATAACACCCAGATTTTAAACAAATGCATTAGCCAAATGAGCTGAGGTGAAGACTTTGATGGGTAGCCTTTCTGTCTGCCTGTCAGAGATGGCCTGTTTGGAAATATAAAAAAAACAACTCGACTAATTTGCCGGTATAATCACAGTAAATTACTTGTAGCTCATTTGCAGATTGTTGTCAGCGAGATGGAGCGCAGTTTACCCATTTGACAGCTTAGTTAGCAGTCCAAGGACTTGTGAAATATCACACTCACACCTATTTTTCCAATTTGAGAGCCATGCAGGGAATGTGAGACTGGAAATTGTGAGATTAAGCCGAAGTTCACCCCCCTAGCTGCCGTACCCACTGGGCATATGTCGTGTTTTTTTTTGCAATAAAAAAGAAATTTGCGACCTTGAATTAAAGATTTTACGTGTTTTGTTTCTATTTATTCTTATCAATAAACCACAAAAGTATTTCCTCTAAGTTCCATAAATAAGACATTGTGTAACCAAACAAGTAACCAAAGGGCAGTAATTCCAAGACCAGACGGGCTCAAGCTAACACACTAACAATAAATGTGAATTATCATTGCCATGGCGTGGCAACATTTTCATCTCTTTTTGTGTGTTGCCCCATGTGGGTAAACAAGCGGTTGACATAAGTTAATTATTAATTAAACATGAAGCAGAAGAGAGGAAAGCATGAAAGAGTCCCTAAAGAGACCTCTAATCAAATGGGGGTGCGGAGCAGGTACCGACGCGACCCCGCTCCCCAGAGTGCTGTCTGTTGTGAGACTTGCCGACTCACTAATGAGCTGTTTGCCGAACTGGGTACACAGTGACGGTGACCCCCTGACCTTCGCCCGCAACGTCTGGGGAGCAGCGAGGGTTAGAGACGAGAAGCCTGCCCGAAATCCGCGCCGCCTCTTCCCTCTCTGATCCTGGTCAAACAACTTTTGTGACTCGGCCATCCTGCTGCGTTTCCTCAATTATTCTCTCCCTCCCGACAGAATTACTAATGCTGAAGAGCAGCACTTCTGTTTCCCTTTCTTTTTTGTTTGTCACTGTGACATTGACCCACGTTGCTTCATAATGTCAGCATGTTGGGAACTTGATAACACCGGCTGAGGTGCACAATCACTTAAATAATTACTACTGTAATAAGGCCATAATGAGCATATCGAAAACACATGACCTTCAGGCACTCCATCCTTAACCTTTTTTAAATTATCCTTATCATACTGTATATTTTTTATTTGTTGTGTTCTTTACAGTGAAAGAACATGAGATAGTAATGACCAGTCTGACAGTTTGATAGTGGTGGGGGTGATAGGGGTGGTGCTGTGTGTGTGTGTGTTTGAGGATGCCAGCGCGTCAGCCGCCAAGCCCACGACAGTAAAAACCCATCTAATTAACCCTCCTGGTATGACATCATGTGATTAAATTAAACCACAGCATCTCCCTCTGGGTTTGCCTGGAAACAAACCCCAACAATTCATTCGCTAAGCTTTAATTTTCAAACCTGTTCCAAACGCCTGATGCAAAGATAATTACCAGCTTCATCTCGGGTGGGTTTTTGTTCCATGCACTTGTTCATTAATAATGATAAGAGGTTGGAGGTTAAAAACTCATTTAATTGCCTTTATATTAATGACATTATGAATAGCAGGGACTGTGGAGTCTAATTCTGTCCAGTAGTTAGTCTACATGCAGGGCCCCTGGAGGGCCGCTCATTTTGCCAGAATTACACCACGGCAAAACTAGAATTAATGTGCTCCACACTTTAACAGCGATGACAAACATGCTCTCCAGCAAGGAATTATCTTGAGGAATGGCCGCGGAGATGCACTCTCCCTCTCCGCCTCGCCTCACACACACACACACACACACACACACACACACACACACACAAGCTGGAATTGCATCATGAATCCCCATTTTGTAAACAGAGTCCAGTCCAACTCATTTTTAGATATTCATTGCCTTTCAGGGCCCCAGTACTAATTAGAGTCTCTTTACATGTCCTGTAGAGGTGAATTCCTTCCCACCTCACGAAAAGAACTGCAACCGAGTCGGGCACTGATGACTAAATTGTACTCTACTTAGGAATAATGATAATGAAAATGCCTCTCAGCCAAGCCGCTTTGCCCATGAATATTGCAAAGAGGTAATTTCAGCGAAGCGCTGGCATTTTAACTAATTTAAATTCCTGTTATCTCTCTGATTTTTTTTCTTTTTTGGCTGGTTTTATGGTTACTGGAGCAGATTTAGTTGTGTATGCATTATGGCCACGAGAGCCTAACCATACATCTGAATGCTAATTAAACATTTGAATAATCAGCTGAACTGGTAGTACAACAGGGTGAATGCTGCTCTGTTCTACGGGACGCTAACATCTGAGCATCTACGTCCTGTTTCTAGACAGGAAAAACATATTTTTTGTACCAATTACAGCATGCTCTTCAATGTGTATTGTAGTGTAAAGATAGAACTCTTCATTATTCCTCTGTTCCCTTTCCTCTACTGTAACACTTACCTCTGTCTGCTTATCCCCGCACTGTACGAATAAAGTAAAAGTTACTGGATTTGTAGCATAATGATCCAAACTAAATAGCACAAGGAACTTATTAGTTTACAAGTATCACCAACCAGAAATGAGGCCAAGGGGGGATGATGAATGAGTATATTTCCCCAAGCAAAAGGCTGACCTGGATACTGCTTTCTTCCTCCCCTTCCCCATTGCCAAGTGGGCCACCATTTTTCACTGGCCTCACACTTAGCCACGGACAGGCTTATTTGGGCCCATGCTAACGGTAGCCCTGACCCGCAGTCTGCCTCCGCCGCCAGCCTCGCTCTGCACTCATCTGAAAATTGTAATCCCTTTGCTGGGGCCCCGTAATTTGATCAAATAGCATGCACCCTTCCCCACCACTTATTGGCCAATTAAGTCAAGTTCTCACGCAGGGGGTCCAGCTGGCTCGGTGTTATCTGGGGATGAATTGATTGAAGCCAATCCACATCTATGAACCCTTCTTTAATGATGTAGGTGATAATACTTGTAATTCTTCTCAGTCAGGGGACTCATGGGCGCAGCTGTTACCGCAGTAATCCTTGTCCTGATACACTGAAGTACCAGCAAGGCATTAATCTGTCTCTCAGATTCCCCTCCGCCAGGTTTTTCTCCCGCGCTTATGCCTCATTGCTAATGCTATGTCTGTGAAATGTGACATTGAAGCTGTGGGTACATTTATTTTTGAATTTTTTAAAAAGACGCTGTGTGACATGCGATTGGGAGGATTTCACTGTTAATGATTATGCACCGCTTGCATTTCTCAGTTCGGGCCCTGACCACTTTGTTAAAAAAAAGACACCCATGCCCCCGCCCCCCTCTTCCAGCTAAACCATGACAACTTAAGAAGGATAGATTTAGGGGTGAAAAATCAATAAAAACATGCATTAGTTTTGAGAGGCGGACATTAACATTCTAAAACAGACTTCTCTTATAATCCCGCCTCTAGCTATTCAGTCAAAATATCAAATTATCATAATGAGGTCTAACTGCATATAAATGCTAAGCTTTAAAATCAGAGAAGGAGGTTACACATAATGCGATACATTCTTTATCACAAATTGCACAGCATTACTATATAGGTACATATATCCATAGGTTCCTCACTTTCATTTGCACTGCAGCATATTTCATGATTGTTAAAACACCTCTTTGACAATGGGAGTAGGCAATGATGTCCTCGCGCCTCTGATTAACACATTTCCTCGTAAAGGTGGAATACTTTGTCAAAAAAATTAAAAATACAACAGATGACCTGAATTTTGGGTGTATTATGCACAAAAGAGTGGAGCGTGCTCTTAAGAGTGGCGACGTTGTCTTTTAACTCGAGATCAGAGGTGGAGAATTGCATAGGAATTATCCTGAAACTAGAGCCGTCCCTGCTAAGGTTCCTCGGTTAGAGATGGGAGAGGAGAGGTTATCTTCTCGGGGGCTGCTGGGACCCCGACAGGCTCCGTTTTTATCGCAAATGCAGTTTTTCCAGCTCTGCAGAGCCACACACACATGCACACAAACACTAGCTAATAACATGCTCCGAGTCTCCATTAGGTCACGATTAGGGTCCTCAGGGGTGCACAGATCTGGCCAGGGGTCAGGGGGTTGCCGAAGCCAGGGGCAAACACCTGCAGGCCAGCTGCTGCGCCTCTGTGGCACTGACAACACTCACCTGCCAACGAAGAATGAAGACATGTCCACTATACAGTCCATTATCCTGCCTGGCTGTTAAAAAACTATTTCCACATAATAGTTCACAAGACAGAGTATCCATTTGTCTGTGCCATTAAATTTACATTGCCAACTTTTGTAAAATGTATTTCCCTCAAAGCGATTGCGTCTTGTAGGGAAACATTAAACCTTGCATTTTGTATTATGTGTGTAAACTTAAGTAATGCAACTGATGCATTGAATAATAGTGAATAATACATAACCGCCGAACAAATTAGACTGGTGTGAGCGCCGGCGTGCCAAATGCCACGGAAGATCTTGATTTTAAGGATGAAAAATTGGATGAGTAAGCAGCACTAGCAAGCTGGATCAGTCTCATGGTAAACAATTTAGTGTGGGGGGGGGGGGGTGTGTGTGCAGTAATTACTGCTTTCAGTCTCATTTAGAAAGCCTGTTGGCTCTCGGGAGCATGATGTCACCACAATGCTGGATGATTTCCTGGATTCGTGACGTTCACATATGAACAGTGATTTAAGTGACAGGACGTTTGGGTTGTCATGCCAGCTTTGAACACTTCCTACCACCCCACCCCCCACGCACACTTTTTTTTGTTGCTCTTCTTCTAGACAGTGTCACGCCTACTTTTGTCTAAACACATATTGCTCAGTTTAACTGCTACTTTTTTGTCTTACAAGTGTGTGTGTGTGTGTGTGTGTGTGTGTCAGGGAGGGAGCAGTTAAAGATCAGCAACCTTGAAGTCTGTTTATGTCTCTGACTGATGCAGGGGTTTATTGAAAAATCTAATGAAGAAATGCATTATGTACATTTATGTACATACTGTATATAGCAGATTAGCACAGCAGAGTGGGTTTGCATATGTATGCGTATGTGTGTGTGTGGCAGGATAAAATAAGCAACAAGCATTTTGGGCTTGTAAACACTGCCATAGAGGAGCGCCTGTCAGTTTCTGTCCTTATTATTTTTGGCAGGGTTGCATATGCTCCCCGTGCAGAGCCGAGCTTGATTATCATTCTAATCAGCAGAGGTGGAGAGAGTCACATTAATTTGTAGTAATTAATAGCACCGCCGCATCTGACAGCACATGCTAACGAGAGCCTTTGATTGTTTGGATCTCTAAGTGTGCCTCTCCTTGGTTGCATCACCTCGGAGGAATTCGTAAAATCAAAGCCTAGCACTACAATACTTGTCAAAATGCAATTTATAAAAGTTTAATTATTTTATTGATTTAGTTTAGGTTTGATGCCTGCAGTGTCGGCTCCCCTGGTAGAACTTAGTGGATTCAAATGCTTGTCACCAGCTCGGCCTCCTTTTTACTGAGAACAACTGCCATGGGCCAGCCCGACGGGCATGGTTTAATTGCCATTAATTAAAAGCATAAATCTTTTTCTTCAGTTGCTCTGCTCTTAAACAGGGCTTTGCGTATCTGCTTTTTTTCTTCTTCTGTGCTTGTCAGAATCCCTCCTGGCTAGTCAGGATTCAACCCCCCCCCCCATCTCATCCACCCCCCTTCCTCCCTCCCTCCCCTCCCCACCCTGCTCACCAGACGTTTCTGGAATCATCTTTTTAGCACACTCCTGCATGATCTGACATGAAGTGCGGGCAGCATGGTGATATTTAGTAAACCGGCTTCCTTCTTTATTGATGTATAATGAGGTCAAATGAATCCCCTCGTACACATGCTTAGATGGCTCCTTGCCTCAAATCCTTTCTGACAGCGAGTAAAACAGCCGGCAAACACAACGCCGGCTCCCAGAGAAATGGTTGTGAAAAAGCCGGTGAAAAAAAGCTCTTTTATACCTTGGCAATTTCCCTCCTGTCTAGTCCTTAATTAGACTCTTATTACCCTCTGAACAGTATTGCTCTCCTGCTCTAAGCCTCTAATACTGCAAATACTGGATGGTAGAATTAACATTAATGCCAGGTTTATTATCAGATGACAGCTCTATTTACTTAAGAGGAGAGAAAAAAAAGCTTGTTTGCTATTCTATTCTTTTTCTTTTTGTCAAACATTACACACTTCCGTACAACTTCTCTTTGAATTGTGCCGCAATTTGCCATTTTGCATTGTATGTAAGTATGCTGGGCTGACATCTGAGCGTCAGCACGGTTTGAAAAGCGGCTCGCAAGTGCCCTAAATTATCAGTGGTGTCAAAACAACTCAGTTCCCTTCCATTGCAAGGCCTCGTCCCCTCGCCCTCAGCCCCGGCGCCCTCTGCTCCTGGGTGTCCGTGTCACCATCAGCAGCCCATTGGAGCCCTACGCCCGTTTACGCATATTAGCTTTTTTGCCGCATCTGCTAGCATTCGCAGCCCCCCCTCACCCTTCGCGCAGCTTCATACATAGTCAGGGCTGAGCCTTCCCAGGCCTTATTAAAGCCGAGAGAGTGTTTCAGTTCAGGGTCATTGAGAGAGTGCAGCACATAAATATGTTAGGGCAGCACTATCAGCCGGTCAGTTTACTGGGGGGTGATCGATGATGGTCCCAGCACACTCGCCCAACAAACATCTTAAGCGGATGCGATTTTTTGCTTAATTGGGAGCTTTGCAGCTCAGATTCCGACTTATTTGATGTTGATGATGAAGTCCCAGGAAAGCTGGGGGATTCTTGTAAACTAAATGTGCGTGCGTGTTGTCTTCATTTGCATGCCGGTCAGAACTGTTACCCGTCGGTTTGACCTGCATAGTTTCCCATCTTCTTCTGAGCGAGTATGATGAACACACACACACACACACACACACACACACACACTCACACGCCCTGAGCTCATTTTTAATCCTCGCAGCACACTGTGAAGGCAGGAGGAAGTTCCAATTAAAATTAAAATAAGCTCTTTTAACGGTCTCTTAAATTGACAACTGAACAATGATTTCCGAATTGGTATCTGTCAAAGGTCTCGGAAAATCTTCAGTTGATAAGGCCCAACGCATCCAATTAGTAGCAGAGCAGGGCCTCAGCCAGTAATGATTTCCAGGTCCCTTAAGATGTGGCGCGGACACTTATTGCAAATTACTGACAAAGAGCCCTGCTGTATTGATGAGGGGGAGAACAGCCAGGTCTCCGTGTTCCCATCAGGTGGACACCAAGAGGGGCCCGAAGGAGAGCCCGGGTGTCTCTCTCTCTCGTTCTCTCTCCCCTCTCTGCAGCCGTAATGTGGCATCGCTGTGTAGCTCATATATAGCCCCCCTGCTGACACGGACTCTGAGAGACCGGCCTCTCTTGACATGAGCCGCAGCTCAGGGAAAATGCTAATGCTAACATGAGGGGAGGGTGTCAGGAGCGGATCATCAATAATGTCTGCAAGTTAACTGCCCTCTTCTAATTATAGCTCCTATCTCTCAGGGCTGCAGGAGGCTGCCGGGCCGCCCCTTAATTGAGCTGAGGTAGACTCCCCCCCCCCCCCATCATACTTGCGGCCCCATTGTTTACAGTCCTTGAAACTGATTGAAAGGAATCAAAAGATTCATGGAGATGTGAGTCAGTGCAGAATGTATTTGGTATGCAGGAAGAACGAATAAAGGAGGATGAGTCTTGCTGGCCAGGTAGGGATTTAGATTTGAAGGTCATGCTGTAGCCAGAGGTCATATCATTTATTCTCAGCGCCGACGCCTCTGGAATGCTGCATGTGCTCTGTTTTGCCTCTCTGTGTTGCAGTGCAGCCTGGCACCAGAGGGGCAAATAAGAGGTGCCTCTATGACAGTCTCAGTAACTAGCGTCGTTCACCTCAATTATGGGAGTTAATGAATAGATAATCACATTTTTTTTCTTTTTTGCATTTAGATCTGCTGCCTGTGTAGCGTTTGTTGTAGCGCGCATTTCCTGCGCCGTCTCTGGGGAGCGTCGCTGCCGGTCCACAAAGCTCTCAGGCCATGTTAAGTCCCCCGATGTTTGCGCGAGTCTGAGGCTTCCATCCCGCTGTAGGCTCAGTAAAGAAGGTGTTGACCCTGGCGACCTGAGCCGGCTTCCATTGGGTGAGAAAGGGCCGCTCCATACTCTGTGCTTCAGGGTCAAATGGTTTGTAGTTTGTAGTTTCCTCTAGTTAGATTTTTTTTGTTGCAAATGACTGCTGAAAACTGGAAGGACTTGGGCTGATAGCAGAGTAGGTATCTCCGGCAGGGATGGGTCTGGGATGTTTTTGACGTCTTTGCCCAAGGAGATGATTGTGCTTCCATTTCCATGCGTGCTTCTTGTATATAATACCTGGCTGTTGATTGGTGATTAACATTATGCCACTGTTTATAATGCATGCAGAAAGATGGAATGCTTTTGCACCTGATCTGCATTGCATCGTTGTGCCGTGTGCCGCCGTAATCCCCGCTAAACTTGCAGCCCACCGCACGTCTGTGTTCCTTTAAGATGAGAGAGGCTTTGATTCCCCCCATCTTTGTGTCACACTGACTGGCATAGTATTTGACAGGTGGAGTTAAAATAGAGAAAATTGTGGATGAAAATTCGTCAGTCTCAATCTCTTGCCCTGGGCTGTAGGCAGCAGAGACAGAAGCCCACTGCTTTGTGTCAAATGTTTATCAAAGGGCCTGATTAAATTGCTGTGTTCAGGGTAACAGCCTAATAGAAAAAAATCAAATCCCCATACCTAGGCAAGCCGTCCTTGTGTGATTGTGAGCAGAATAAAGCGGGGCATGCTGAGGTGCCAGAAGAAACGTCTGACCAGCCAGCTGTAAAGGAGGCTGGAATATCATATGCCCTTTGTTGTCGCACAAAAAGAGACGCAAGCTCTGAGATCTGTTGTTGTTCTCACTTTCCTCTGTCTTCTCAATCATTCTTTTTTTCTCTTTATTGCTGGAGGAAATAAACCTGGCCCCCTTTTTTTTTTTTCTTTTTTTTTTTTTGCTGAGGCCGCCTAGCTTCCCCTGGCCATTCCTCTCTGTTTTGTTTCAAAAGGGCAAGGCTCTCCAGCCTGAGCAGTTTGCCCCGCAGTCCCCACGCCAGGGGCGATGCTTGCCTCAGCTGCTTCATCACCGGGGGACTGGGCTAACGTCTCCTGACTGCACTTAGCCGTGTTTCTCTGATACGGTCATATCACATCAGCCCGGGCACATGTGACATTGCATCGCTTCCTAACTTTAAGCAGTTTGTTGCCGTCCGTGGTCTCTCTGCTTTTATCTTCCCCCTCGTTTGAGTGATGGCATGATTTGTCGCGGTATTTTCTCGCCACACGTTTGTGTCGGATAACAGGGCCTATTACAAGATCTCCCGATCTGGCCAGTTTCCCCCTACAGGAGACAGAGAGAGCCAGGCCTCCCCCCCTCCCAGTCTTTCTTTTTTTTCCCCCTCCTCATCCTTACCCCCGCATTTGAATTTCTAGATAATAGGCTTTGACTTCTGGCTGCACGTTTATGGGTCTTTTCATGTTATCAGCTTAGCTCATAGCGTGGAGCTGAAGAACACAGACTCCTAGTGACAGGCCAGCCAGTCAGCAAGGCGAGCCTGTCAGGATCTCTCATACACTAATGATTTCCCTTTAGTCTATTTTCTGTCTCATTGGCCGTTTCCTTCAAAAACAAAATTGCTCATTTAAATTCTCATGCCTGGGGCATTTTGGTCTTCAAATATTGTTGGAAAGTGAAAGGATTAGGCAAAATATGCTTTTTTAAAATGTTAATATATTTTCTGGTTCACTTTCTCCTCTGAGGCCAATTAGAGAATTTCTGCTGGCTGCATTAATGTCAAACTGACATCCCCAGCTATAATTACACTGTGCTTGAAACCTAACTTTCACTTGTGGGTAGACGAGTGTGCCTTGCAGTGACATAGAGACTCGCTCTGCCAGCTTTTGATCATTTAATCATTGCTTGCTTTCTTTCACTCTTCCCTCCCTTGCTTGCTGATGATTTCACCTTTTATTCTGTCTGCTGCAAAATGCAATGTTGTGTTTCATTATTCACCGCTGCATTTTGCCGGGTTCATTAGTGACATCATGCCTCCACTTTGCCCCGCTCGCAGTAACACGGGGAGAAATGGAATGGGCCCTTCAGGTGCAGATACCATATGTACATTGTTTACTCGCTTGATTCACGATTTGCATTGTGTTGTTTGTGTTTTTCGGCGTGGTGTTTCTTCTTCTTCTTTTTCTTTCCTGCATTGAAAAGGGGAGTGAGCGTGCAAGTCAGGAACTGAAGGATGGGTAATGCGTGACACAAATGCACCATGTCTCTGCCAGTGCTCCTTATGCTGCACGCAGCTCTGTGTCAAGACCAGGGAGACGGTTAATGATGGTTAATGCTTTCACCAAGAATATGAATGCCTCCATATCTGAAACCGTGTGGCAGACACCACTTGTGATTTGGGCTCCCTTTGCCTTGTCAGTTGCCATGGAACCACCAAATTCTCAACACCTTGTAGGATATCTGTAAGGAAAAAAAGTGGATTGACATGTTACCAAAGAGGTGCTTAAGCAAAAGATTCGTTGTCAGAAGAAGAACAGAGCAACATTAAAGTTTAAGTTGGAGGTCGAGTGGGGTTTGTGTCCTAATAATGCAGCCATTTTTCTATCTATACCCTCAGATTGAAAGAAAGCGCTCTATATATTCTTTTTAAATATAAAAAAACAATAATGTATTTTTCCAGGATTAAAGAGGAACATGCTTCAAGACTGCAGAATTTGATGTTTTAATGAAGGCATCCAAGGGTCAGCCATTATCTGCTGTCAATACAAAGTTGTTTTTCCCAGAACATGCACTGATGTGCTACGAGGTGGGAATGCCTGCACAACTATGCCGTTTTGAACCAAATCTGACTGATTTCAGCCACCGAATGTTGCCATCAGATGAAAGCAGACTCTTGTGAATGAGCCCCCTCAGCAGCCACCCCCCCATTTAGCCTTCCAACATCTTGACAATTGGGATGCCAATCAACTTAATGACCCTGTGATGTTTTTGAATTTTCATTACCCCATGTTGGACACCGTCTATCTGCTACAGTATGTGCTGTTGCTGGCTCTGGGGAGGAGAAGGGGAAAAAATCATAAAAAACGAAATCGCACAGCACAGTTTGACAAAGTTGCACACAAGCTTCCTCGGCTATCCGTAACGTCCATCGGGCCCTCCCTCCTCGCTGCCTCCCCTCCTCCGCCTTTTCTCCTCGCCTCACCCTGTTTGCGTTGCTTTACCCTTTTTGCTTGGACTCCAGGTAATAGGAAATGGCACTGACCCCTCCTGATCCCCCCGATTACCTTTGTGAAGCGTGAACGTGGTACGGGGATCACACATCAGGAGACGACTTGTAATTATTTTTGCGATGCCATCAGCATGGATCAATCACTCAGGGAGGCTGCTAGTGGAAACGCCGCTCGCAGCTATAGATGGAGCCAGCAGCGACCCTCTTTGACTGACAGCTTTGGTAATTAAGTGATTGTATAGACCCCTCCGACTGTTATAACAACCTTGTCAGGGCCAGTCTGCGTTTGGAATACGCTCAAATCAATGTGTTCTCCACTCCCTGTATATTCCTGATCATGTACCAGAGACAGAGGCAGGAAAAACACAATGCTTTGCTGCTTCCTGCTCTCCTTGAATATTTGTCGTGGCAGTGAACAGCTTTGTTTGACGCTCCAGCATGAGGAAAAAAACTAAGAATGCACTTACACATGATGCACATTCTCAGGATATTTTATCCTCATTGCAGGCCAGTTTGCTAAGCCTTGATGAATAAAAGTCTATTTTACACTCCCTCCTGTTTCATCATATTTCAAATTGCATGCCATAGAATAATACTAACCTGCACTTGTGTGTTTCATTGCTTCAATGTTTCATTACTGCATGAGTGGAACCGACGCTGAGAGGTTGGGAGAACATACAATACGTCCATCCTAAATGTCAGATCACTCTCACGCTGCAACCTTTCATTCCAAAGCTCCTGCGATGTAATTTTGCAGCAAAATTTGATTCCTATTGTCGCGTCATCTTAGCCTTTTTTTCCCAATCGCATGGAAATGAAAAATGTTGCACATTTGCCGGAGGAGACGTATGTTGTCCTGCATGTGTAATCTGGCCACTAATATACTTATGAAAGCGAGTCACTGGTGTGAATGTCCCCCCGTCCACCACACTGATGCTACAACTGAACGCACTCCTACTTCAACAAGCTGATGTGCTCTGAAAACTGCAAAAGGCTGATGTGGCATTAACTCACCAGTTTACTGTGGCAGACAGTCGTGTGCTCAGTTTGTTACCTACTTTTTTGACAGCCTGAACGACCAAATTGGATCGAGAAATGTAAATTACAGTACGAATTGGATGCAAAACAGAATATCCAGGTCAAGTTAAATCAATAGTGGACAAGTCCAGTCATTTCTAATGAAGACAGAAACAAATTGAAGCACTTTATTGTAACCGCCTCCCTTTCGCCTTTCTGCATTTATAAGCCGCATATAAACACTTAACATTTGGTTTATAATGTAGTAAGCAAACATAAAGGTTATTAATGTAAATGTCAACAGTTCTAACTTGTAAGAATCATCAACTGGCAATAAAATATAACAGCTGTAATCACATAAAATATGTCTGTCTTCATTCATATATATATTATTATGAATGATAAAGTATTTATTTATTATATCTAGTAATTACACCATCACATTAATTATGTTTATGTATTGCTTTTATTATTTTTTTTTTTATGATATCTTTATGAATACTTCTTCTTTCTCCATGAGCAACCTCCATTAGAAGTGGCTGAAAGCCCTGGGACAAATCAAGGCAATTCATTTTTTGGTCAAACTACTATTTCTGTGGTCCTTGAGTAGAAACTGTTAACAGACGCCTTATAACATGTGTCATGTGTGTAGGTATATCATTAAATATGATAACGGCTCATTAACTGTCTATACAGTCACAGATGCGTCTAGTCAAAGTTATTAATACATTAAAGAACACTTTAAATGTCCAGTCTGATCATGCCTGCATTATAGTGTGTTAAAAACCATGTTTAAAGTGTTTACATGCTACTTATTAATTCTAAATGACGAGGTTAAAGTGTCACCAAAACATTTTTGATGAATTAAATCAAAGTTGAACTTTTGAAAGGAAGCAACTGTGTAAAAATATTCAGTGTGAGCACTCTTCTTGAGGTGGACAGTATATATCTAACATTGCGTTGAAGGTTTTTCTCATCATATCTGACAACGTACCCGGAAGTCCATGTCTGTCTTTTCAGTCGCTGCGTTTAGACTAAGAAGTTCAGCAATTTGCCAGTTTATGTGCATTTATTCCTCATTGTTCCAGCTGATAAAATGTTTCTTCCAGAGCTTCATTCAGCCTGGTCTGAGGTCTGACACCAACATCCCTCACATAGAGGTCTGCAAGTCAAATTCAAGTTGTTCACTTCCAGATGCAACATATTGTGTGCTGTAGCACTGTAATGGCAATTATACCGCAGGTGAAAAGTGCAATGAAGTTCTCTGCCATTACAGTGATTTTCATTGTCACCTGTGACTTATTTGTATGAATAAATGGTTTTGGAGCTGTTGTCACATAATAAGTTGACTTTGTTATTCAGAGAAGGGAACTTGGTCGAGTTTGCGACAAAGTAGAAACTCCTAAAATCTTCTTTTGTTTTTTTTCCCTGAACCAACCAAAACACCTAAAAGATACAATTATTTACAATTATTTCCCATTATATACAGTGCCTCTTGGGGGGGGGGGGGGGGGGGGGGGGGGGGGGGGGGGGGGGGGGGG
>JAVQJF010017911.1:0-99190 GCA_036023855.1 Gadopsis marmoratus | reverse complement strand
TCCTCTGCTGCATGAAGGCAAAATGAAACCCACCCACTGTTCCTCCCCAATGTTGATGGTATGACGAGTTGTTTTCAAGCACTCTGCAGGGCAAAGAAAGTGAACCCTGAATACTTACCATTGTATTATGGAGGGTTTAGAGAGTAGTGACACTGAGGGTGGTAGCTAAACACTGCTGGCCTAACCCGCTCTATTGCACATATCGAGTTGAAACTCGCAGATCGATAAAGCCTGAGCCAGCAGCCATAATCTCCTCAGTAAATGCCCTCCTTCCTTGGAGGTAATAAAAGTTGAAAAAAGCCAAGCGCGTCAAAAGTTGGGGAGAGAGAGGACCTTTGTTGCAAGAGTTGATGTTAAGCCATCGGAGAACTTCTATGCTTTCATTGCCCATGTGTCTTTTGACGCCACCCCTCGGATCTGGTCTTCAGTAAGTCATAGAAAGGGTTCAGTCACTTATGAGAGGTATAAAGGGTTGTCTAGGAAATGTTTACATGACAGGAGGACACTCTCAGAATCATAAACAGTACAGGTAGAAAATCTTCCACATGAAGTGGGAAGAGTCAGGCCTTGAAACATGAGCTAGCCCTCCCTATGGCCTTGATTTGAGTTAATATCTGGTCCTTAAAAAAATGTTTCAGCAGTGTCTCAACAGCCTGAAGAGGCTTGTCAACCTCTACCCTCAGCCTCACTGATCTGGAAAAACACTGTCAAGAACAAAAGGTTGATACTTCTCTCCTTGCTCCACTTTCAAAACTTGTGCAGCTGAAGTGAAGAAAAAAAAAAAAGAAAAAAGACAAGGACTCATCTCTGCAGCATGCACAACTAACAAGACATGTAGGGCTAACAGAGCCTGTCTATTAAAACGGCAGTCAGTAAGCACAATATTCTTCCATCTACAGGTGAATCCCACTTCATATCCCACATCTGTTCAGTATTGTCCTTCTGCCCCTTCTGTCCCTCATTCAGCTCCCTTCCCTGAGCTGCTGCCAACCTTGGGCAGGCGAATAACGCTGGCATCGCCATTATCCAACTCCCATGGCTCACTGCAGAAAGGGGACAAACACTGATGAATTGGTCCTTCTGCATTTGCATTGTGTTCAATTTCCCATACTGTTGCCTGGGCTGATGAATGGCCAAATCGGCTCGATATACCACTTGTGTTTCTGTCCGCCTGTGAGCTCCCCAAATAATGTCCTTTGACGTCATTTAATACCCTAATACAGTGATTTCCCCCCCCCCTTGTCCGTTTGTAGCTCCATCTTTGCCCTTGCACACCTGGTCTAATAACAGACTACACACTTTCACAGTGGTCCTGAAAGTGTATAATTTCCAGGCACAATAAGAGCCGGTTGAATTGACAATATCCCAAGCAAAAGGTACTAAAGTAAGAAGAAATTAAAAATACCCCCCACTCTCTTAAAGAATCCAATATGAACTTGCTAAATCGAAACAGGATGCAGACAGTGAGGCTGAGTTTTAACAGAAACACTGTGGCACAGCATTAGTCAATAAGCACTGGGATGAGGAGGATCAGTGGCATTGTTTGCCATTCAATACAGCACCAGAGGAGGAGAAAAACAGTAGCTCCACTCCGGCCTCTCTCTCTCTCTCTCTCTGCACTGGCACATGAAAACACTATCCATAACAGCTCCCCTTGGCAGCAGACACTGTATGGTGTTGAGATGTATATTGTGCCTCCATTTTTCTTCCCTTCCCCTCGTATTGTTACGTCGTTAAGAAGGACGGCAACTCCAAAGAAAACAAAAGGCTCTCTCCAGTCACACATGTTGTATTTCGTGGGCTCGTTTCTTGCAATTACACTTTGTCAGATAGACAATTAGCCCTGCTAATCAGTAGCTAACAGAAACTGTCCTCCATAGCTCGGGAAGCATTGCTAATTCAATTACTAGAAACCATTAACGGCCATTTAAATGCATAGAATAAAAAGCATCAGTGGGATATCATGGAGTTTGATGCCATGTTTTAGCAAGAGGGCCGTGAATTTAAGTAGTAAGAGGCGCAGCGGGGAGTCACTACAACTCATTTCATAGTGTTATGACGATATATGTAGTGACTCAGACCTACACACTCGCTCACCCATGACATCAAGACAAATTTCATGCGTACGTCTTTCAGCAGCTTACATCAGCAGACATCAGTCTGAATAGTAAATATTGTGCCAGCACATCAAAAGGTAATATTAGCTATTCATAAAACAGATTAGATTTCCCCGGCAGGATTTGTCCAGCTCTCTCTCTACCCGCCATCCCATTGTAATGAGACACGCAGCCAGACGTTTCATAAAGCTAGACAGCTGTCAGCAGCGAGTGTGTTCTCTGGACCCTCTTTATGCAAAGTATATTCAGTATCATGTCTGGAAACAGTGATGTTTTGGAATTCAGCTCCTCGCTCCCCCCCTCCATCTCCATCTCGCCGACCACTTCACTCTGCCTACACTGTCTCCCTTGTTCTGGCTGACTCCTAAATTGGGCACCGTTTTCATTTTGTTGTTTTTTCTGTCTGTTTGTCGCTCATTTTCCTTTCCCTGTCCTTTCCTCTGTCTCCGTCTGTCTCCGTCCCTGCCCACTCTCTCCTTTGGTATCTCTCCTGCACCCACCTCCTGGTGACAAAAGCCCCTCAGTGTGAGAGCTGCCGAGTGGCGCGAGCACAATGGTTCATCTCCGAGGATTGCGGCCATTACAGGGGACAGCAGAGAGGGCGGACACACGGAACATAACATGTCTTAGGATTCGTTTCCTTCATCTTCTCTGAAGTAATGAAGGACCGGAACAGACCTGTAGCCTCTCTTTGAATTTCTGTTAATCACACTTCATCTTGCTTAATACACACACTGTACTCGCCAAGTAATTGTGCAGATCTGGGAGGGTGGGTTGCTACAAAGAAGTCCTATGTGGCAAGAAAAAAGGAGCAACCAGACAATCATGCAGGTTTTAAACAAACTCATTTTGAATTTTTGAAAGTTTGCAGATTCTAGGTTTTCCTCGTTTTATTGGACTGAATAGATCAAATTCTGACAATACAGAGTGGTTTAGGGATGTTTTGTAATGTCTGCGTGTGGGAAAATGCCTTTCTGGGGCTGTTTGCCTCACATGATCCTGCAATACAGACTTTAGCCACTACACCAGAATTACTTCTTGGTTCGGCTTTGATCTGCTGTACTTAAATAGTCGTAACTGCATGCGTTCCTGAGCAATCAGGGCCACATTTCGTCTGTGCTCACTTGTGGTTTTAACTCCAAAATTAAATCGTTTAGACAATCTTGATAAACCTTCGGCTCGTCCATCCAGACCATCTGTGTTTTCAAATAGATCTTTCCCAGTACTATGGTGAGTACAATGTTATATCATTCACAATGAAATTAAATTATAAATAGTTGTAATAAACCAAAATGATCCTTTAACAGCTGTATATCTCTTCCTTTTCTACAATATCCAATGGATGCCATTCTCCAAAGATGATTACAGAGCTGTGAGCGATTTTTTTTCTTCTTTTGGGCCAATTCCACCACCGTGCTCAGCTCACTAAATTTAATCCAGTCCTCTCTTGTGCTCTCATCTTTGTTTCCCCCTCTAAGTCTCTATTTCAGTTTCTTCTAGGTGACAAAGGCACAGAAAAAAGGTCTTTGTAGCACAGCTTCCTCCGATAAAGCCAAGAATAATTATTTAACGACAGCACATTCCAGACATATTTCAGTTCAAGACAGATTCATCTTAGGAGCACAGTGGCTGAACAATATCAAGTTAATGAGCTTTTAATGTTTCTTAATGACACTGGCACTTGCATTTGCATGGCTGCGATTCTGTTCTTTACTCTGGATCATTTGAGGCAGGGCTGTCAGATAGGGTGGCTTTAGTGGTCAATGATGCCAGCACACGCCCTATTTACAGGCCTATGGACATCACCTCCTTCAGTAGTCATAAAGTTGATGTCTTAAATATGGGAATATATAGTATTCTGAAAATGTGCTTTGAACCATTTCAAATGATGATAAATCACATAATCCCCTCGTAATGATAAAAGCAACCACTTTGCTCCCTTTAATGTGATCTCAAGTTATAACTTTGCATCGTATTATGATTGATTTTTACATTGAACGTGAGTGAGTAAGCCCCCCCTCTCCGCGATTAGTGAAAGCACTTTTCAGCGCCCACGTTCAATTCTGCTGGGACACGCTGTGGTGCTGTGTGTGCACTGTGCAGACTGTGTTGCTTGTGCTGATGTGCGTGGTTTGGGTCTGTGGTGGCTGCACGGCCCCAGAATAGCCTGCTTTGGCCTGGAATGTGAACTGACACACACACACACAAAGAGTGAAGCCAACTCCCATTAATACTCCATATCTTATCCTCCCTGAATAGTCCCACACACCCTGAGCTCTCTCCTCTTTAAGCTCCCTCCTGTCATTGCCCATGTGTGCATTTGTGTGTGTGTGTGTGTGTGTGTGTGTGTGTGTGTGTGTACACATATGGGTGTATCTACGCCTCCCAAAAGGCCAGTGGGGTGGAAAGCGAAGGCCTCGTCATAGAACACACAGAGGAAACTCCCAGGCCTTCTCAAAGAGGAAATGAAAGAAGTTCTCCTAAGTGCTGAGGGGGGGTTCAGCTTTCCTTTCCGCGCTTGTCCTGGCATAAAACGGTCCTGATACCAAGGTGAAATCTAATATTCTCTTTCAGCGATATTTACTATATTCCCACAGAGAGCAAAGTCCTCCTTCTCTGGCCAAGAAAGCTGTTGAATAGTTCTACTTTTGGAGACTTTTCGTGACTTGGCGTTAAGCGTAGCATTGCGCCGGCCAGGTTTCCTGTTAAATATTCCTCTCTCTGCCAATCATGCGGAGCTGGTGGCAGTGACAGCTAATTCTGCCTGTCACAAGCGTGAGTGTCTTAGCAGCCCGCTGCTGTCCCGAGGCCAACACTCATTCCATGAATAGAGAACTTTTATCAATGAGAAATCCCCCCCAGAGGTCACGCTGAAATTAAACGGCAGAAATTGGATCACGCTGGTGTCTTCACCCTCTGAGGAGATGAGTCGAGGATTCATCTTCTTATTCCTCTCCCTCCTGTAGTAAAATGTAAACGGTGTTTCTCTGTTTCTTCCTCACATGTAAATCACATTGACATCCTAGTCTAGGGACTCGCATGCTATGTCTTAAGATCCCCTCTATTCCATCACACATAAATCAAATTGGCATTCAGCTCTGCGTGCACTTGCCTATCATTTCAAGGTTTCTACTTGGTATGCACCTTAATTGGATTCTGTGTCTTTAACATGGCTTATAAACTTCTGTCTTCCCCGAGTTGTATGCGTGAGTGTTTCTGTGGGACTGAGAGTACAGTGAAGGTTTAATGTCAACTTAATTTGCCGTCTGCTTCTATTACATGTGTGTTTTCATGTCTTCCGTGGCACTTTTATTGGCTATCTCAGACATCAAGTCACCAGACATAAAATTGACCTCAAAAGGGTGGGAATCCTGCCATAGTTGAGTGCCAAGCATTGTTATGTTTGGGTTCTCCGAGTGGTCCTCAAAGTGGTTCATGGTGACATGGCGTCAAATGTTTGATGTTTTCTTCTTCTTGATGGTTTATTTGGAGCCTTATGTTGCCTCTCTCTCTCTCTGCAGGAGGCTGAGTGGCACTGCGACGAATTCACCAAGGGAGCCTGCTTCAGCCGTGGAAAATCTGAGGTGAGTTTAAGTGATGTCTGAGTATTACAAATGTCACATTGTTATATTGCTTTATCAGACACTTGTCACTATGTTGAGAAAAAACAACTTTCAGTGTTGGTAGTAAAGAAAATGAATCTCGTCCCTTCACGGTTCATGGTTGTTGCTTTGCAACTAACTGAATCTATTGGTGAATTAAGGTTCTATTCCTGCAATTTCCATTAAGTTGGGGATGTGTGCGAGACTTACACTATGCTACACATAGATCCTACACTTCCCACAATGCAACTTGTTGCAAGTTGTTAGCATTTACCAGAGATAGAGGGTCTGACATATTTCAAACTCCACACACTGTTTGTAATGCAAGATTCTACAGCCATTATAGCAGATCTGTGAGCCAACATCTGCATGCTAACATGCTCACAGTGACAATGCTAACATGTTGGTGTTTAGCAGGTATAATGTTCACCAGGATCAAGCTAATATTCGCTAATTTAACGTTTAATTTAACACAATGTACAGCTAAGCATGATGGGAACATCAATAGTTTTGCAGATGTTTGGTCATAAACCAAAGTATTGGACAAATTCAGATTTTCAGTGGGGTCAGGTGACGACCGACCCACCGACCAGCATTGCCATTCCTTGACCCCAACATGGCTAAAAATGTAATGTCCAAGCCAAGATAACCTTGATGACATTAAAACGGGTTCTTTTCTCAGACTTGACAAAGCTCCCTCCAGAAGAGCAGCAGAAGACAACTAATAAACAGATTTTGATGTGTAAAATTGAGTTCCTCTTTAATACTTTAAAAAATAATGAACAACTACTAACTAGAAAGCAAACCTCCACCAGACCACCACTGCTGAACACTTTTCTAAATTGCAAAGCTGCAGCCTTCAAAACAGCTGATGATTGTTCAACGTGTTCCTGTGGGTTTAGTTATCTACAAAAATAACATATGAATGAATATTGTTCATCAGTGGAACTGTAGCCCCCAGATGTCGGACTTTCCCACTGGTGCGTCAGTGCTGCTGCAGCATATCGGCTAGAGAAGCAAATTTTCTGAAGACATACTGTGCATCACAGATCCCACTTGATTTTTACAGGCAACACATCACAATCAAATAGCTCTCTAAAATAAAATAAAAAGTCACGTTATGATGAAACATATTGAAGCGTGAAAGCAACATGGACCTCTTTATCTAGCAGGGATTGGTGGGGAACTCACTGGGAATGGTGGGAAGTAAAAATCCTACACAACCACATCACAACTCTTGTTTACCTAGCGAGCTCCTATTGTACTTTTTTGTGCAGAAGTGTATGTTTTTGTACGTGGTTAACTGCCATACCATGTCCACAAAACAGCTGGTCTAGAGTTGAACTTGACTGATCCGTGCCCTGATCCGTGGTGTGTGTGTGTGTGTGTGTGTGTGTGTATCCTCCTGCAAAAGGTGGTTAGGGACCCATAATAGCCATGCATGGACTAGCCACCACAAGATAGCTGTTGTGAATTACAGGCCAAAGCTACCTCAGTCCTTGAGAGTTGCTGCTGTCTGAGAGAGTCAAATTGTTTTGCTCACTGTTCCCTTCTGAGGATCAGCTCCTGTGATGTACACTAAGAATAGCATTAAAAGACTTCATTCTCCCGCAGCTGACAGGGCTTTCGATGGTTTATTACCTAGCTCAGCGCACCGCAATATACCATCGCTTAAGCTATTACACAGATACCGTGTCTGTGCTTTGAGTGAATTTACAAGTAATTGTATTTTTTTTTTCTTAATGCACGAGCCCGCTCTTCTCTTGTGTATTTGATTTATTTCAACTATGAGAAGAAAGGAGAGTTAAATCGACTTGACAGGACTTGATTGCTGCCTCTGTTTTGTCTTATAATGCAAGAGCCAAGCATAACAGCTTCTGTATTACAGTACAGACGTGGAACATTTGTCAGGAAGTTTTCATAAACAAGTCAAGACTGTGAGGCTGGGCAAATATTAAATATGGCGTTATTTGCCGTAGACAAACAACAGAGAAGAATTGCATTATGCAGACCCCTCACAACCCACCCCCACTTCCTGCACCCATGCGCACACATATACACAAGCATACAGTACACAACAAGCTGTACAAACAGCTCAGATATATAGGCATGCATAACAAATGTTACCACACACACACACACACACACACACACACTTAGGCTGTGCTTAGCACCAGGAAACGAATTGTTTTACGAGTCAACCTCCATCTTGATAGCAGGAAATAAAAGCCCTTCCCCCCCTTCATCTCTCATACGGTGCCCTCCACTCCTAAATCAGACCTTTGAGAGGGGGGTGGGGGGGGCACCTCGAGAGGCTCAGACAATAGCAGATTTACAAGGTTTTAAATTTCTCCCTCAGCAACCCAGCCATGGCCCCTTTCAGATAGAGGGGACTGTATCAGTTTATTACCTTGTCCTAGGACAAAAACAAATGCCGCTCGCTGACATGAATACTGACGGCTGTGGTTACATTTGCTATGAGTTTTGTTGATGGAAATCCCCAGCAAAGCAGGGCACGAAAGCCTGACGGCGATGTTGGGGGTTTAACGCGTTCAGCGGCAATCATTCATTCAATCAATCATTCACTCCGTCTGTCCCGCTTTATATGCCGTGTGCTTTTAATGAAGTGCTGAGTGGTTTGCTAGAAACCCAGGCCAAACCCTCAGAGGAGGAACGAGCCAAGAAAAGAGTGGCGAGCGTGTACTTCACCATCATTTAGAGAAAAGTGGTTTGAATTGATTAACGTAGAGAGCAGGCTAAAAAGAAACATGCTTGAACGAGGCATGTGAGAGGCTACACTTTCATTTCACTTTTTGACTAGTCAACAAAGCCAAGGCAATTTTCTAAACTAATCCTGAGTGGTCCTCTCTCACGCCTGCTGCATTTATCTGTTCTCCACCTCATTCGGATCCCTCTCCAAATCTGGTCCCTGTTGAATTAAGATGTGACATGGCTAAGCCGAGTGGGCATTAGCCTTGATTTGACTCTGTCAAGCTTGGCCACGTTTTAAAGTAGCCCTCCCGTGGTTGCAGGTGTTTGTCTCGTTTATTGGCATAAAGCGTAATTTTGTCCCTCTGCCTAATGTTGCTGCTTGTCAATGGGTAGATAATGGCGCTTCTGCTAACTGTGATATGTGTGTTTCCACAGGAGGAGTGCCAGAACTACATCAGGGTGCTGCTAGTGAATGGGAACAGGCTGTTTACCTGTGGAACCAACGCCTTCACCCCCATCTGCACCAACCGAACGGTATGAACAGCAGCAGCAGCAGCGTTTCTCTTTGTAGACTCTTTTTTTTTTTTTACTAGAATCACATGAATGTTAATTATTCTAAACTCAATTAAAGCTTCTTTTTTTAATTTAAATTGCCACGTACACTCCCTTGTCTGATCCAAGTAGAGTAAGCAAGTCATTTTGCATATTAATGTGGTGGAAACACTTGAGGGACAGCTACAAACCAAAGGCAATGGTCGAGCTAGCACTAGCTGCAGCTAGCAAGCTACTTTGCTAGCATGTTTGCTCCCAATATAAACCAATGGCTGTGTGTTTAACTATGTTGGTAGGTTTTGCCAATATAGCCTTAATTGGTGTGGGACAGTATAACCAGTAGCTTAATGGTAGCAAACCTTAAATATTCCAGTAGAACAGATGTCACTCTGTTCACTGACGTGAGTGCCCTTCTGCGCTTGTGCTACCGGTAAACAAAATTCATCATTGTCCCATAACTGTGATGCACCGAGGGGTGAACCAAGCGGAGGACTCAAACCCACGATCCGAGACAATAGGTAAGTTCAAAAGGGTGGTTTTGGTGGAGACAGTCAAGGCTTGTTGCACGGTAAGCAGTCAAGTACGGAGCCAAAGAACGAAAAGCACAGTCGTGGAGGAGGACAGAAACAGGGTCATACACAGCGAAAGCTCTTGCGTGAACGCTAGCTGCTGAGAACTGAGACAAACTGGCAGGGCGCAGAAGACAGACACTGACCTAAATACACACAAGGGGTAACGAGCAAGTGGCAACAGGTGGCTGATGAAAACCAGGTGAGCTGATGAGCTGACATGAAACAGCTGAGGGACGCGGTGAGAGCCGGGCGTGACAATAACGGAAGAATGACAGAATTAGCTTTAAAGAATTTGAGGGAAAACTCTGAGATAATACATTGTAGAAAGGTTTAAGACACGAGAATAAAGAAAAAAAACTGCCAGTTATGTGTTTCTAACAAGGGAGCCAAAAACTAGCCTTTGATGCAGCCTTTTGACTGTCTTTGTCAATGGCGTGACGCTCACCTTGCAGGTCGTAGCAGTCCCTCAAGACTCCATGTTGCTGTGCAGTATGGTAGTTTCTGATTCCAGTACTTACTGAAAATCTATAAAAAGGAAACCAATTACCACAGCAACACATCTTAATAAGTCATTATTCATGAATCACAGTGACATTTCAAGCAGGGTAAGCCTGATAACTTTGCAAATATGAAGATTGAAGTGTTATTGATTGAATTGACAATGTCAGAAGGAAAGGTCAATGAATACATTTAATAAAGGTGCGACTGAGTCGTGATCTTGATGTGACAAGTTATGTATGAGCTCTTGTGGCCGTTCTCGCCTCCTTTGTTGTGCAGTCAGGGACGTAGACTAATTATAAGATGAATCTTATTAAGCTTACTCGTTTAAGAATTTGTGTAAACTCAAACTTGTTAAACGTCGCGTGTTGCCTTAAGCTCATTACTCCCGATAATCAAGGTGTTGGCCTTCACATCAACGCATCTTTGTCTCATCTGTGCTGCTTTGCCCTTCCTCATGAGTCATTGCAGTTGTTTAGCTTCTTTTCTTCTAATTCTGGCGACGGTTTCACTCCTCTCTCTCTCATGCTTCTACAAATTCCTTCTAGCGCTCATATCTTAAAAGGTATGTTTAGTCAGACTTTTCAGTTTGAGTTGCTACTGTGCGTCAGCAGGCTCTTGCATTAACCACTGGATTGAACTTGCTGCTTCTCTTTAATTTTTTATTACAAAATCACACAGAGCCAATACACATGTTTCTCAATAACTCAAGTGTCGGCTAAGAAACTTTATATTTATCTACTATTGTTGTTGACAAGTACCCACTGACCAACATTTAAAATGTCAGAGCATCGTGCTTGCCTGAGAACGTATCAAATACCTGCGTCTCCTTTTGCTGGATTTCAGAGGAGGAGGAGGCAGGAGTTTACTATTATGATGACATTTGTTTTTGTCCAAAAGCACTGCATCCAAAGGTCACGGGCTCATAATGACTGTTTACCGCTGTGAAAATACATATAGCTGAAATGTCATGACATTATTATAGCAGTATTTCATCCGGCACTGTCATATTTACCCACTGAATGTGCGTTAATGTGAAACACTGGTTGGGCACAGCAACAGCAGTGGATTCGCGCTCGGACAGATTTACTATCAGCTGTGATGGATGAACAGAGAAGGAGCAGAATATTCTATTAGTTTAATAAGTGCTCGGAGGTTATAGACTAAACAGCTGTAAATTTCCCTGATTTAGCCATGCTGCCACTGATGATGGCGATAACGAGAGCGATCGTGGTGATGGGAGAGGTTTGTTTTGGAAGGACCTTATTTTTAATGATAAGCCATGGCAATGTCTATACATAAAACCATTTTAAAAAGCACATTTTAATAATTTAACAGCTTTATTTTGTGTCGATGTACTCTGGTTTCAGTAAGGAGTACGGCATTTATGTATTTGGGTTTGTGGATTTATTGTTTTGCCAGTTCAAATACCAGATTCATTGTATACATTTCTTTTTGCTGTTTTTCCCTGCTAATGCTAAAATAAATGTAACAAAGACTTTAAATGCCTGCAGTCTCTACAGATTCTTCTACTTAAAAAGTGGTTTGTAGGATAAAATCTAAGTAAAATTGTAAGAGAACCTGCCTGTCGTTTATTGGGCAAATAATATTTGAATGGAAAACTCCATTTGGATTTCTATACCATGTCTACCATGACCTGGGAAACTATTTCAATTAACGACATCATTTGGACGGTATTAGGCTGTTGTTATTTTACAATATAGTCGTTGCTGTGATGTTATTAAATGAAATGTTTGACAAATTGGGGAAATGTGCTCGTTCTCAGTCCCGCAGCTGGATTCAATGAACTGATGAGGGAGAGGAAGTTGAGCAGGGAGAACACATGAGGATCCGGGAGGGTTTAAGGTAAAAAGGGAGACTGTTTATGGACTGTGGAAAGCTTTTCGTGCGTGAACCATATCTCTGAAATAGAGACTCTTTACGGTCAAGACTCTGTTGTTGCATGGTTTCTGCTTACACCCACACCTGAATGCACTATGACAGCCTGGTGGCCGCCCCTTGAGACATCACGCTATCTTCTCATCTAACGCTCAGCAATAAAGCCAATAAGTGTATTTCTCAGAACTATTGTTATAATAATGATGTCGGTGGTGCCAATTATTATTTTAATGATCAGAGTAGTGATAAAGGGAGTTATTATAAAGATGATGATGGCGGTTGTGCTCATTGTGTAGTTTGTGACATGACAGTGACGATGTAACTTGTGTTTCGTATGAGAGGTATGCTCGAGACAGAGCAGTCAGGCACAACAACGTCATATTTTCTGGCAACTATGTCATTGTGTGATTACACTCGCATGACGGATTACTGCTAGGATGTATAATTTGAAATCAATTGGAAATCCTGTCTACTTCCAGACCTCAAGCCTTATATAAAGCTTGGGGCTAGATTTCCTGTCATAGTGGGTAGTTAAATAGCCTCTATATAGACACAATAGTGTCTCAGTAGTAACATACATAGCATCCAACTGGCTCTCACAGCAGTCTGTCTGAGCTGTGAGCTGTCTCTTTCTAAAAAGACTCAATCAGAGGCATTCAGTGTCCTAGTCGCACAGCTGCTGGGTGCACTATAGAGATGACTTTCACTCCACTTCTTCAAAATGCAACGGATGCACTGCAGTCTATCTATTTATCACTCCTCTTGTTTTTGTAAACGACCCAATTGACCTTAAAAAAAAAAAGTCTATTCCGGCCCACAGAAAGAGTCCCGTCAATACTGGGCTTTCATCTCAGACAGGACTGCTCTGTTGTGTTGCGGTTTGGGTGGAGCAGAGGTGGCAGGAATTAACAGCCCCTTGATCCAAATTGAGCAGCTCCAGGAAATTGGCAAATTAAGTTGCCCGCCGCCCCCCAACACATGCGCTGAACGGATGATTCAGTCCGTGAAAATGCGCAAGGAGAGATTGAGCTGTGAATCTTTCGAGACTCGCACTGTCTCACCAGAGGTCCCCTGCAACCAGAGAGGAGTCAAAAATGTGGAATCCTGATTGATGGAAAAGTAATTGCAAATAGAATAATTTTAATTATCATTTGTGGATTTCAGAACCTGAGATTAGTGCAATCTTTTTGCTTTGCGTCATGCATTTGCCCTCAGAACTTAGATGAACTTGGATGGACGCACAACCCATGAGCTAATCCCCGCATACCGTGTTTACTTTTGCACCATAAAATATAATTACATATTGGATTTAAAAAATGCATTACTCCTTTTTTTTTTTGGTATTCAAGGCTGACTCACTGAGCTATGGCTTGTACTGTATATATTTTTTTTTTTACTAGGAACCAGTGCAGTGTGTCAGGGCTAAGCCAGGGTCATGCTGTAAAGTATTTTTAAAAAGCGGGAGTCGGATTTGGCCTCATATTCAAAGGCAGAGTGCGAGGAAAGGGTGCATCTCACATCAAGCCTCTTTTGAACTCAGAGAGGCTTCTCAAAGATGTGGTATAATAATGTTATAAGCAGACAAACAGCTGGTTGTCCTTTAGAGACATCAGAAACCAAACCAAGGAAACACTGCAGCCAAGAGTAACTTTATTTAAGAAGCCTGTTTTAGGGATTGTGTTGCTTTCTTAACAGGTGGTTTCTTAACATTGGACTTGAGGCAGCTGCTGTGTTTGTGTGTTTTATGCTGCTAATGATTTTAAATGTGTTCTCTGATTATGTTTCCTGCTCCTGAAGGTTTTGCTCACATATATCTTTGAGCGAGTTTCGCAGTAGATGTAAACCAAACAAAACATAATGAGATGAAGCTTTTTTTTCCGTCTGCACAATTTGCATATTGGCAGGAACAAACAAAACATTACCAGACTTCTCTGGTTTGCATTTTAATGTTGCCCTTTGATGCTCTGTATCTTTTATGCAGGTTTTCTTTTTTTAGAATGATCTATTACTTAGAAATAAGAAAAAAATGCATCTTATTCCCAAGCATATTGCATCCTATTGTTTTTAGTCTCTTAACACAAGGGATACTCCTGTTATAAACAATCCAAATCATTCTCACAGGCAACATCTGCATCCTGTCAATGCCTGTTTTTCCTCTTTCCATCATAAACCATACGCTTTTGTCCCTTACCTAGTCTTGTTCTTTTTCTATTTTGTAGCTGACAAATTTGACAGAGATCCACGATCAGATCAGCGGGATGGCTCGGTGTCCCTACAACCCCCTCCACAACTCCACTGCTCTCATCACCTCCAGCGGGGAGCTGTACGCTGCCACGGCCATGGACTTCTCTGGGCGAGACCCCGCCATCTACCGCAGTCTGGGCGGCCTGCCACCGCTGCGCACTGCCCAGTACAACTCCAAGTGGCTGAACGGTAGGGGGGACTGCCAAAGTTCGCGGGGTCCAGATAGAGATGTGACAAAAAGATAAATTCTTCTTAAACAGAAAGAAACACAATGAAGGAGAAAATTGTCTCTTTGCTTTTCTCCCCGTCACATCTATTGAACATCAGCGCTGTATCTGATGGGGATTCAGTGTTTTGCTCAAGGAAACTTAACATGACAGATGCTTATTTAACATGGGAGTTGGAATCTGTCTCTCTTGGTTGAAGGATTGCATTCCCACTCACATCACCACTGTGCTGCGCAAAGTAGTGTGGCGAATGCTGAAAAAGAAGATCCTCTCTTCGTAATTGTTCTGTTGCCTCCTATCATCAGTAAAAACAATTATTTCTAAAGTTAGTAAGCAGCTAGACAGTCTTTACATTCAGCTCACCCTATCTTGAAGAGGCATAAAATTGTGAATCCTTCAGAAATCAATGTCTTTTTCCCTGAAAGCTCAGACACACTTCAAACATAAACCTCCTCAGTGCAGATTGGAGAACTTCAGACAGTTTAAGGTGTCCAGCCTACAGAGGGAGCGGGTCAATCAGTATCTTGTCGGCAAGTGACTTTTATCTGATTCACATTTAAGCTAAATTGAAAAAATAAATTAAAAGCCACCACATACATCGCTTTGCAGCAAGCTCCTGGGAAAAGGTTTAATAACTAATTTTATGGGGAATTGATTTTTTTTCCCTCTGTCTCCCCCCTGCACTGCCCTCCAAAGGTGCAGAGGAGAAGTGGGTTGAAATGAGGGGGGCACTTTCATTTAAAGGTGAATTAAATCACTGTCAGCAAGAATAAAGTGTGCGGTTTAGATCCAATAATGTCATACATAAAGATGAACGCCTTCGGTGTGTGACAGTGTCGTGGAGGTCACATGTGTCAGATAGGGTGCGAGCTATTACGCTACCTGTTTTGGCCATTTCTCATCCTAACCTTTCGGCTTGGGTAGTGAAAAATGAGTTTTCTTATTACAACACAACGCCATTAATAACATGGCCTGTAGTTATTAATCCTGATCACCTGCTGTTGTGTGGGCCTCACGCTCACCCACACTGCGAGTCAATCAGTCATAGCACATACCCATTTGCTCTCCCACTCGCTCTTACTCCCACAGCCTTAAATATTGTTCTTCCGATATTTCTTCTTCCTCTCTCTGCACTTCATCTTGATCTAAGCGCTTTTCAATTTCTCATCCTACGTCTCCTTTCTCCCACTCATTTCCCTCGTCTCGGTTACCTCTCCTTTGACAGAACCGAACTTCGTCTCCTCCTACGATATTGGCAACTTCACCTACTTCTTCTTCCGGGAGAACGCAGTGGAGCACGACTGTGGCCGGACAGTATTTTCCCGCGCAGGGCGTGTCTGTAAAAATGACATTGGCGGCCGCTTCCTCTTGGAGGATACGTGGACCACCTTCATGAAGGCCAGGCTGAACTGCTCCCGACCAGGCGAAATCCCCTTCAACTACAACGAGCTGCAGGGAACATTTTACTTGCCTGAGCTGGAGCTGCTCTATGGCATTTTTACTACCAATGTGTAAGTAACAGGAGATTTTACAAAATGACAATGACAACAAATACCTTTCTTCCTTCATACTGTACTTGTAAAACATATGACATCTTTCCAACCAAATTTGCATCCACAAATGACTGTATCAACTGTAGCCAGCTAGCAAATTCAGCTGACGTTAGATCTGTGAGTTGATTGAAAACGCTGTCTCCAGCTGGCTTTTCCCTGCTGCCGTTTTAAAACAAGAACCCTGTAAAAGGTGTCTTAAATATACACTTGATGGCTACATACTTAATATGGATATCTAAAAACGAGTCCCTCGCAAAAAGTCTGTTTTCTCCTCCAGTTGATGATCCACGTAGAAAACATGGAAATAAAAGAAACAGCATTATTTGTGTATTGCAGTGTAGACCTAGTCTGTGTAAAGGCCCGGTAAACCTGAAGGACCCAAGAGCAGAGAACACACAGGAGATAAGGAGGCTGGTAACGGTCAACACTTCACTTTGTAGAGTGAGAGCGTGATCCAAAACAGCAGGCATAAAGGCAAGGTAGGTAAACAGGCAGAAGGTCATACACGGAGAGTTCAATATGAAAGAGTTCAATACAAAGAGCTCTGAGTTTTGAGACAAACTGGCAGAAGCTCATGGGAGGTACTAGGCTAAATACAGCAGAGGGGATTAACTGGCAGAGGAGGTCAGGAGATAATGAGACACAGGTGGGAGCAATCAAACTGGCGGGAAGAACGAACAAAGACCGGTAAATTACACACAACGGAACAAAACCTGAGCCTTGTCGAAATAAAACAGGAAGAGGCTAAAACTCAGGACGGGTTGTGACAGTTAGTCCTAGCGTTATACTATGATAAGATTTGTCCCATTTCATTCTAACATACCCTGCTTAGTTGCTCAGCTTGCATACTTGAACAAGCAAGACTGAAGTTTGATTTATGCTTTATTATTTGTATTTTTTAACAGTATGTTGCCATTTTAACCTTTCACTTACTTATTCTTACTTATAATTACTTATTCCACAAACACATTTCAATTTTGCATTCACAAAATGTATTTGTTGACAAATCGCTTTTCCTTTCTGCCATGAGTGATTGCACATTTTTTTACAAATTGTTCTGATTTCCCCAAGTCCTCATTATTTTCTATTGTAATTTGCATATAGCATTTTTGAAAGACATCCTGCCTTTGTAAATAATCAGATTAAGCCGGTTATCAAGTCATTTGATTCAAATATTTAAAAGTTTGTTATTTTCCACAATCACCCAACTTACATTGGTATATTTGATAGTCTGTTTAATTTGCATAGTGAAGGATGAAAGAGTGAAAGTGAGATCTAGCTTACAGCATGTTGATATCAGATGAAAAATACCAACACAAATCAGGGGATTTTTCCTTTACTCTTTGTTGTTTTTAATGCACCCACAGAATATCTTCATGTATAATTCAGTGTTTTTGGCAGCACATTGTCATTTGTGTATACAAACACACTTTGCCTCCATCTGCATTATCTTGGCATGTGACGTTTTTGTACCATTCACACTGACTATATAGAAATGAGCGATATACAGTATGACAAAGACGTTTACATGGCCACGTACCTTGTAAATTGAATTCCCAGTAGAAATCTCCTCCCATAAACACTCAAACCGGCTACAAACAGGATCACTCATCCCAGTGCCATCTCACATTTAAATCCCATGAAAGAAGCTTATCGTCACGTATTAAAAGTGCACACTGTATCGTGCACAAGGGGGATCCAAGAGATGGGATGCGTCCATGGATGAAAACTATTATTTTCTATTTTCACAAACACACACACACATGTATGCACACACGCACGCACAGACCATTATTAAAAGCTGAGTAATCTATTCTTTATGGTCAATGCCTTCACATTGCTGAAAAAGAAGTCTTTTGAAGGGTATTGGAAACATTTCCCCCTGAAGGCACAGACTTTAATGAACAGCCGCATTGGATTATAATTCACATCGCCCAAGTCTCACAGTTTGAGATGAGAGTTAATACTCTCATTCTTTACTTTCTCTTCGGAGGGAGGAGACCGGTACTTGTTGAAAGTGACAGCTTAAAAAGTCAAAGCTGTATTTCAGGCCAGAGATCTGCACAGTTAATCAGAGAAGCCTAACAGTTTAATTGTGTCCTATTGCTGGATTTATAATCCAATAATGACGATCACTTACGCGTCTCTCTGTCCAGTGTTTGATTTGTATTGTTGGCTGAGAGCAATGCAAACATACAGAGGTCAGCTTTACAAGTACCAACAAACGCTGTCGGAAACAAGCGCTTTCTGCTAATGCTATGGTGTCCTTTTCTCAATTTCTTTCTTTCTTCCCCCTGTTTCTCCCTCTCTCATCCATCATCCTCTCATCCCCCTTTGTTGGGTCTCTCTTCATTTTTTTTCTTCTGACATTCAGCAACAGCATTGCTGCATCTGCGGTGTGTGCCTTCAATCTCAGTGCCATATCACAGGTTTTCAACGGGCCCTTCAAGTACCAGGAGAACTCGCGGTCAGCGTGGCTGCCCTACCCCAACCCCAACCCAGACTTTCAGGTAACAAATGAATGTTTTTAGGGGATTTGAACAGCACAGAAACAAAGACAACGAGTCTGCCAGCAGCTTTGAGAGGTGGTGCAGTGCTTTGAGCTAAACGCTAACGTCAGCATGCTAACATGCTCAAGTGACAACGTGCTGATGTTTAGCAGCTATCCTGTTTACCATACTGTTTACCATGTTCACCATCTATTCAGGGTTTTCGCACACTACCATTAGTTAATTAGCATTACTCACAAAGTACAGCTGAGGCTGATGTCCAACCAAAAATTAGTTTTTGCCTGATAATGGCAATGAACGAAAAAGTCAGGGGGCCAATAAAGTCACTCAAGTTTATCCTGATGGGGTCATGAATATCTGAACCAAATTTCGTGGCAATCCATCCAATAGTTGGCATCAGCAACACTACCACTGGTAGTTGAAAGCATGAAGGCAGTTCATGATGTGTGGCCATGAGTTAAAGCTCAGAGCTAATCCTTAATGATCATTTGTTCATTCTTGAGGTGGTTTAGACCCAACACACTGCCCAATCAGCCAAACAATATGTGTGGCTGTGTGCGTGTTTATGGAAATGGATGCATGTGGTGTGTATGTGTGTGTCCTGATAAATAAATGTGTTCGCCCTAATGAAACTGCCTCAGAGTCCCAGCAAGCTCTTCTCTCTCATTAATTTCCTCTCTCCTTCAATCATCCCTCTCTGCTCATGCACACGCACATTACGACCGCTCGTTAAAAAATTCAGTGATTTTTACAATGGCACAATCATTCCTTTAAGATGTTTCATAGCCTCATTCTGTGAACTGTGGTCTATTTCTAATAAACTGTCCTTGTTTTGCACAAGTGGCACTTTATGTTTGTACTTATATACGTCCTAAAACCCAGAGGGGCAAAGCGAGCAGTGTCGGGGCACGTTATCCTGATTTTTAGGCTCTGCTATATACTGATGACACAGAGGGAATGTTTTATTAGCAGAAGTGGCTCTCAGTTGGAGCGGGCTTCGTAGATAGCCGGGGAGCTAATCCACGCAGCTCTCTGTGAGGGACTGAATTCCCGCTGAGGTCTGGCTGCCAATGAGTGACACACGCCTCACTGCCACACATGTTTCCCATCACAGGCCCTCGATCATGTTTCTGTCAAGCCAGCAGATGCACGAGCATTCGCAATGCCTGCCATCGAGAAGTTGCACACACATTATCTATAATGGCATGCTCACGCAGGAAAAGTGGATGAAATGCTCACGCCAAAAAAGTGCTGCCTGTGACAGTTTACTAAGAAAAATACATACACGTGAATCTTTAAGGCAGAAAGCGTCTCATTGTCGTCATGCGTTCATGTCATGGGATTCACTTACCTACAAGAAAACCAATTTCCTCTATCTGGTCAGTGCTGATGACAGATTTTGTTATACTCTAGGTACATTCACAGAGAGGTTTCTATATACAATATGCTTTTATGAGGCTATGTTTCTGAAGGATAAACCTAGGATCAGTTCTTCCTCTCCATCCCTCCACTTAAGCTCAGGCACAATAGATGCTCCTCACTGCTGGACCGATGCACACTTTATCTAGGTTTCAGTGACATCTTCATCAAGCATTTGTCAATGTTGGGGGATTAGATTTACGGGCGCAGGATTTATGGCCTGCGCAGTTTTTTTTTTTCCCCCAGCCCTTTGTGCACACACAGCTACACTTTTGTACACGCACAAACATACACCTACAGGAGACCAATCTTATAAAAGCCACTGGTCATGTAGGCATCTACTGTACACAAGTACACCCACAAAAAGAGAAGGCTGTAGAGTGCTGCCAAATAAGGATAATTATGACTGTGATCTCATCACTCCACACGCACACTGGCCATTGATTGAGAGCGTAATTCCCTGTCTGCAGACAAAATCCCCCCATTTATTTGAACCACACGGATTGATCCTGCTGGGTTTATTCAGGCTATGAGTCATGTTCGCTAGGCGTTAGGAGCTAATACCATCTCTCTGTGTTGTATAGGTTTTGTGTCACACTGTAATTGCTCACTATAAAAACACATTCATTGTTAAGCTCCATATGTAGGAGAATATGTTAAGTCAGAGACTGAGCCAAATGCTGATGGAGCGTTGCGTTGTAAAAGAGGTGTCAGTTTTCAATGCTTTCCTTTTAACATCATGTATGATCATTTGGAGCCAAAACCGACAAAATACTATAATCAGATCTTACCGGGATGTGGTAAACAAAAGCCCATTTGGCAAAAACAGGCTGTAATACGGCCATTTTTCTCAGTGGCACTTATCTTCCTGGCAGAGCCCAGTGCGCTGATGACGAGCGTGACAGCTGAGTGTTGGATGGGCCCTCAGCCAAATGGCGTTTCTGTCCCTCACCTTGTCTTTACTGAGGAAATCACCGCATCCATCTTCCTGTACATTCACTGATGTCATAAACCCTCACTGGTCAGCACCTAACTTTGTCTCGCTGTGGCAGTAATGCAATCACGCAGACGCTGAGACACTTTGGGATTCACACACATGCACGCAATGCAAGGACAAAACGCAAAAAGAACACTAGACATATGGTATTATGTAGGCCACACCACACGCACTCGCCACATTCAAGGCACACAAGCACGGACACAGTGCTGCATTGCCCTGTCCTTCAGGTCTTTAATTTCCCATCTCCTGATGTGGCGAGGGCACTGATCTGTTGCCCATCTTGGGGAAGCCCACCGTGATTCTCATCTGTCAGCCCACGGAAGGCCAGGGTAAAGTGTCTGTGCTGTTGCTACTGTAGCTAGTCAGCAGGAACTAATCGCCACCCAAGGTCCAGTCTCAGCTAAGTACGACGAGGCTGTGCACTGTTAGCCTGGAGCAAATCCGTGCAGTGCATCTGCGATGTTATGTTCAAAGCAGTACCAGTCATTTGGGTTAGTGTAATTGTCGAGCACGGCTTATTTTTGTTTTCTCTGCTCTGTGTCTTGGAGTAGGCCTGTTCTTTGTGGATGGGGCCTCAATCCACAATCCTGAGCCCAGCCTGGGACCTCTGTTACTGAGGACATGCACAGTTAGCTTTACTCATCCAGCTCTGCCTCAGCTGGGCTGCCTTTATGCCTCACCTTGTCCCGTTCAGTTTGGTGGGGGGAAAAAACACACAGCTATTCAACCTTAAAGAGCATGAGAATTGTCACTGTCCTGTAAGCCATGTGTCTTCAACTTTTCATGAGCTAAGAAAAGCCACCCTGTTTTCAGCTTTGTGGCAGCACGTTTTTCAGGTAAACCAATGGGTTTTTAAATTAAGAAGGACATACACACACACACAGCAACAACATGCTACAAAAAGATATCCTGCATATTCCTTACAGTTAGTTTGTAGTATGCTATCAATGCTACAATGTGTCATGATAATACAGCCTGCCTCTGATAGCAGTGTATAACATTCTAATTAATGCTGGTTGGAACCTCTTTCAGCTTAGAAAGCAATATCTCAAAACACCAAACGTCATTTATTATTTTGTTTCCCAGAAAAAAGAAATCTAGTTAAAATAATGTCATTAAAACAAAAGAAATTAACACATTCTATTGTTAAAAACACACACATTCATATTTTGCAACCTCCAGTATGACAAAAATATTTTCCACTCCTTAATATTTCTGTCTTTTAACTCCCATTTGGAGACGGCTCACTTTATTGAACTCCTTTTAATAAATGAACTCGGGGAAATAACTTACATATTACATATTTCGCATTATAACCAAGTGCTGTGGCTGTGGCTTCAGTAGGAGAACTCGACTGGGACACGGAATGAGAGCTTAGAGTCAACAATATCTGCTAAAACCATATTAATCTGTGACTATGAAACCTACCTATTTATGTGCGATACTTCTGTTACTGCAACTGGACTGTTTTCGAAGCAGATCCTAACATTTTGCGTGCAATTTCATTTTGATACTTAATTTTTTGGTGAGTCCTTTGTTTGCATGATAATGCCGTATTTAGATAATTAATTTTCTGTAATATTATGAATAGCAATAATAGAGAAATGAAGATGAACACATTTTTAGGTAAAAAAAATGTACAATCAGAAACATTAGTGTTGGTGTGCAGCAATATATATGCATATGAGGACGAATGTAATAAAAGAGATAACTACTTGCTCAGTCAAATAATCCTTCACTCTTCCTCCATCCTCCATCTTTGTATTGACTACAAAGCCTTAAGGTTGTGAGGAAAGCAAACCATCACAGTGAGGCGGTAATTGACTTCAAAGCCTTGTTCATTTAATCATTCAAGCCCTGTCTTTTCCAATCTCTGGCAGTACTTCTGGACAAAAAAAACCACCTTTATTGACATGGCTTGCCATCCCAAAGAGCTTGACTTTTATTAATGTAGTCCGTCAAACTTTTCCTCTCTGTCTTCCCCACCTCCACAGTGCGGCACCATTGACTCTGGCTCCTACGTGAACCTGACTGAAAGGAACCTGCAGGACGCTCAGAAGTTTTTGCTGATGCATGAGGTGGTCCAACCCGTGGTTGCTGTGCCCTACTTCATGGAGGACAATGTGCGCTTCACTCACGTGGCGGTGGATGTGGTGCAGGGGAAAGACATGCTGTTTCACATCATATACTTGGCTACTGGTGGGTTCTTGGCACCGTGTGTACTCACTGTGTTTGCCTTTTCAGACCTTTTCTGTGCACGATGCACATGTTTTGTTCTGTTTTGATACGTGTACAGTATTTGTCTACTTACTGTACATTTTACAGTCTCTTTTTTTGTTTATTCATTGGCATATTTGTTGGGGTGCTTGCATGTGACTGCTGTGACTTTTGAGCCTTCTTAAGGGCTGTGAAAGTATGTTTCTAAACCACCTTCTTAGATTGAGTTACACAAATGCATCGTTTTCTTTTTTGGCTATTTCATAGGAGATATTTCTGTATTTTTGTTAGCTTTAATCTGGGCGGGGTTGGGTGGAGAAAAAGCTGATGTCACATAATTCCTTGCACCAAACAGGATTCAGCCATAATGGATTCAAAATGTGATGGCAGCCATGGGGTTTTCCTATATCGTCAAATCACACTTACAAGGTCTTGAAGAAGCAGATTAGCATGGTTTTTGGAGTGTTAAACTCTTAATAAGTAACACCTGACCTAGTATTGAATGTTTTAGAAAAATACTTAAAATACTACACCAGGTTCAGGAGCATTAAGCCCTTGAAGTGCACTTCAAGTGTGAGGGAAAAAATCGCCTGCAAGAAGAATAATGAAACCAATAGATATGTAGCACTGAGGAGACATCAAAGCTTAGTCACAGATTTGATCATTCTTTACCTCCACATGTCCTCCATATGAATCGCACCACATATCACTCCCATGCAATCACTCACTAGGAGACAGTAGACACCATGAAACAGCCAACAGCCATGAGTCAAAAGAAGGCAGACGGGTAATTAATAACAGACACATACAGCTGTGATTTAACCCTTCCATGTTTCCCTGTCTGAACTGCACGGCACTGATTGCTTATCAGTAGACTGTTTACTCATACTGGTGTGACCATATGTTTGACTTGGCAAAGTGCTGAGAAACAGTATCAGCAAGACCCCAGATACACAACAGTGTTTGGTGTCTGTTCTCTATTATGATATAACAGACGATATGGATTATGAACGAGCGTACTGAACAGAATTTGAACGTAGTGACCCATTTCACTGTGCTAATGTACCATAGGCCCACTGGGAAATGTCAACATGATCTTCCTGTTGTAGCGTAAGTGTTATTTTAGGATATCGCACATGAAAGCACACAGTCTCTCACTCACACACACACACACACAGACAGACACACACATACACACAACCTGTTCCAGTTCACTGGCTCTGTGCTTGGCATCTCCCTCAAAAACTCCCCTCTCATTGTTTGCATGGTGCTGTGATCAATGTAGCATCGGACCAGACCTGCCCACACTGCAGGCTCCCCAGACACTAACCAGACGCTAATGAAAACATCTGAATCACTGCCAAGGCCATTTGGTAGCGCACATATTGTACCTAATCACATGCTATTATTAACGCTTAAAGACACTCTGCTGATTGGGCCCGTTGTGGAAAACCTGATAGCTCCAACTGGGGGTCCAAATGTGTGAAGGTGGAGGGGTCTTGCAGTATATTTCACCTCCCTTGTTATGCAGCCCCCATTAGTCATGTCAGCACTGCAGCAGCATTTTTCTCTTGCAGCTAAAGTGAACAGAATTTACTTAAATGCAAAACATTTTCAAAGTTCCCGGTTCACCAAAGTACCAATTTTTTAACCGTTGTGGAGATGAGTGTTAGTTAAAGTACATGCCTTTTATAAAGAAACAAACAAACTTGGGGCCAGTGTTGGGCAACTCTATAATCACATAGTCATTACGTATCACTAATTGAATTGCATTACTTTTTTAATTAGTCAACAGCAAAAAGTAATTATTTCAACATGTGTAGAATTAGAAAAGGAGACATTATAAGATAAGATAAGATAAGCCTTTATTGATTACAAGCGGGGGAATGTGGGTGTTACAGCAGCCCAAAGACAGAGAAGTACGTACAAATGAATAGGGAAAAAAGTAAGAAATGAAATTTTAAACAAGTAAATGAAAAACAATAATTAAAGTAACAAGAGAAGCTACAATAAAGTTAGGTTAAGTCAAAATTACAAGACAAGACCAGTAGTGCAGTACCGTCTCTGAGCAAGTGACATTGTGGTGTGATTAGTAGCAGCAAGTCAGCAATACCAACGTTACACACCACATGTAGCATATGATAGAGGACGAGATATACTACATCATTTATATTATTATTATACTGTATATATGTTATAATGTGTACCATGATACAAACTACTATATGTATGTGGTTTAACAAGCATATTGGAGGTATTTACTGAGCATAAATTAGCTTAGCGTAAGCCACGGTTAGTAACACCTCTCCAGATGTCCCGTCCTCACAGAGAAGCTTCGAAGCTCACGCACCTTGCAACTCTGAACGAAACCAGGTGACTCCTGAATGTAGCTTACCGGTGGCTAACATTAGCAAGCTAGCTAAGAACACAGAGCATGGAGGGGGGGGGGGCTGCAATCACATTACTGTAAGACATTAGCAAGAAATGCGTTACTGCCCCACACTGCTTGGGGCATTACATTCCTTACTTTGAAACTATCTATTAGCAAGTCGCCCTTCTTTCCTTAGCATCTCTGTGCACCTAATTACTTTTTCTTCACCCAGGGGATTTTGTGTATAATAGATGATGTTTGCTTTAGCTCTCCCAAAAGAGAATCTGCCTCTAACTTCATCTCACGGGCCTACCTTACATAAGATAAAGGTCAGTACGTATTCACAATGACATGGATTTCCACACTCTTCTCTCTCAGAACTACAAAGTGGTTTATTCCACTGGAACCCCCCCCCCCCCCCAAAGAAAAGTAGGCCAGAAATCATGTATTCAGTTGCCATATCAATTCCCTGATTGCACCTACAGCGCTGCATAACCAAGTTTGGCACGCCAGCCTCTTTGTCTTATTTCAGAGCCTCTCTGGTAGGAAGTGATTGTTGTGCGGTTCACCCTGAGTTCACATTGGCTCGTGGCCAGTTTTGCTCATCCAAAATATATTTCTATGTTTTTTTTTCTTCGAACCCTGCTATTCATACCCCTCCTCTTTACCTTTCCTCGTGCAGATAAGCACCCTTCTTCCTCTTTGTGACCAAATCCTCTCGTCCCCTCCGTCTTTCTCTTCCAGATTACGGTACTATCAGGAAAGTGCTTTCCCCTCTCAATCAGTCCACGGGGAGCTGCCTATTGGAGGAGATCGAGTTGTTCCCGCTCAGGAAGAGGCAGCCGATCCGAAGCCTGCTGATTCTGCACAGCCGCAGCGAGCTTTATGTGGGTGTAAGAGACCAGGTCATCAAGATCCCGCTCAAGAGATGCAGCTACCACAAGAGCAGAGAGTGAGTGCACGCAGAAACCATTCATCTCAATGGAAAGTGTCAAAAGCAAATATGCACACAACTAAGTTTTAAAGCTCCCTCTTTCATAAGATGCTCTTTATCTGAGAGGGCCAGGCCTGTGTGTTGGTCAGGGGCCTTTGCTGAGATTTAACACCCTGTAAATCAGCTTTTGTCTGAGCCACTGGAGGTGCCAACGGCTGCCCTCTGTCTGTCTGTCTCACTATCTTCCTCTGGTTGTCACTGAGCCGTGCGTTTTCTGCCTCGCGCACAGTTCTGCTGCAGCTGCGTGCGTGCATTTAGCAGGTATGCTGTATTGAGTTTCTGTCTGTCTGGAAGACGCTCCGTCAAGACTATAAATATTGGCAAAGAAAACCCCGAGACAGAGGCTCACCGTGAGATTGGGATCCCATCCTTCAACGCACACACAAAGGGAATCACACCTGCATTCCTTATCTCTCGCACAATGAGCTGTTATTGGAATACACAAGAGAGTTAAGGCTTCATGTTACAGCTGTGGCTCTGTGATATATGCTGCAGCCATTACAGCACTTCATCACCACTTTCACAGCTTTTTCTTTTTTTTTTAAGCGTGAGTGTGAGCGAGTCAGGAATAAACCTCCAAAACAGATGAAAGTAAAGCCATGCACACAGACTGGCAGCTACAGTGCAGGGAGAGTTACAGGGTTCATCACAGACATTTCTTTGAGGATTACCCGTTTGAAATATTAGAAGGCAGTCTCTCTGTTTGGCTGTGTGTGTGACTCACAGATGGGTGGTGTGCAATCTGCAAGGCCCGTGAGGCCTTCTGAAAGACAGGTATTAGCTTGTTCTGTCTCCCTTTCATTTTGTCCTGCTGTCGTCACCCCTGATATCCTTGTCCTAACAGTTCATAACTCTCGGCTCGTTGTTTGCCACCCAGACGCTACGTCAGCAGCCTTGTGTGTTGCACACAAGCCGCAGAGTGTTTGCCTTTCTGCATTTTCATACGGATGGGTGCATATGATCTTGTGTCCTTGCGTGTGCGCACTCGTGTTTGTGTCTGCGTTCATCGTCATGAAACCCATGGACAGCTTTGGTTACATTTCACTGGGGGCACGTCAGGCTGCGCTGACGCTTGTGGCTCACGAGATATGTCATTGGGCTGTCACGAGGACGCATATTTGCATGAAAAGAGTGACATCGGGCTTTTTATTGCGCTCAATAAACCACATGAAGCAAGATACGGCAGAGACAGATCCAGCTATCTTTGCTACAGTATCCTCACAGTTAATATTTGTTTGGGCTGATAAGCTATTTGAGTCAGAAACGTGTGTGTGTGTGTGTGTGTGTGTATGAGGACACAAAACTATAATCCTGGTGCTTGGCTGAAGATTACCTGAGAAATCAGGCAGCACATTGTGTTAAGATATAGTTTTTGTATGCTGATGCAATGTAAGCATTGTAAAGCATCGCGATACTCTACTTTCATAAGTAAACAACATTTACATTTTTCTCCTGCTGTTCTTATCTCTGTCACCTCCCTCTCTTCTTTTTCAGCCTCTACACTTCTCTCTCGCTTTCTCCCCAATCGCTTCTTTCCTGTTCCACATTCTTCTCCAATCTTATCGCTCCCATTTCCAATTTCTCCATCAATCATTTCTCCTCACCACCTTATCGCCCAGCATCCTCCATAATCTCCTTTCTTATTTTTTTTAATGTCTAAACCTGATGTTTGATTTCATATCCTGTCACGGTGCGGAGCTATCTGTATTCACAAACGACAGGTTCATAAAAGCCCATTGTGAACTTTATTCTCTTTGTCCTTCCAGGGCGTGTGTGGGGGCCAGGGACCCATACTGTGGTTGGGACCAGTTGTTGAAGAAATGCACCACCCTGGAGGAAAGTGTGAGAATGAGCCAATGGGAGCAGAGCATCTCAAAATGCCCTGTGAGTATCACTGAGCTGCCACCTGATCCGCACATACCTCATTGTAGTTGACTTGCATGTTGCCCGTTTTCTTTGCCGTCTCCACTTTAAAACAGTTATTCTTCCGCGGCCTCCATGCTCTGCTCGCTCTCCTCTCCGCGTGAATTTAATACTCACATTCATCTGTGCTCAACTCCTCTGAAAGCTACAGCCTGCTCTGTATTCTCTCCATACACTCGCAACTCACAAGCAGCAGCCCCGAGAAACATATCCACGCCAAAGAATGGCATCTTGGGACTGAACAACTTGACTTTAAGGGAGCGACGTGTACCCCGGGAATGATCTAGAGCGCAGCCTCAATCATTCACCACTGACTGCTTGTTCATTAGCAAAACAGCTCTTCCATTTATTTGAACGTGAACCAAATTTGTAGAGCAGTATTATGGCTCGGTACGCCTATCAATCGCAGCGCGGGCCTGCTTTTTTTCAGTGGTTAGCAGACATCATTTTCAAGCCAGCCAGAGTGGAGATCGCTGTGTGCCTGCATACCCTTTTATGTGGCTTCATGTTCAGACCAATATTTGGCACTCAAGCCACTGAGCGCCCAGTGGCATCTGTCAGCAGAGCTCTGGCAGAAACATGGCCAACACTGCATCCACATATGCATTCAGATACGTAGCCTGCATGGACACACGCGGTCATGCATGCATGTGTGCATAAACAGACACACACATTTTGCCAAGTCACTATTGGCTGCAAGTCAGCATTTTATTTTTAATATGCTGGAGATTGAGAATCAGAGAATCAGAGTATTTCCATAGTCATACTACATCAAACATAGTCATACTTTCATTTAAGCTATCCCAGCCTGAAACTAGTTAGACTGGCTGTACTGCTTGTATTTTAAAGGAATAGTTAAATATTTTTAGAAATATTTAGTTTCACTCTCTTGCCAAAACTTAGATGAGAAGATCAACATCACTCCCATGTCATGTCTCTAAAGCTCACTAATTAGCATGTTGCATATATAGCAGTGGCCAAAGAATTAATTGCTAATTTGAAACCTCCTGTGAAACCACAACTTGTAATTGTGTACGAATTAAACAAACAATATATTAAGCATGCAATGTGTTAATTACTGTCCCTAAACTATTACTTTAAATGGAGAATATGATCCGAGATAATATCCGTGTTTCCAGCAGCAGTGTAGCTGTAGGAAACAATCCTTTAGTTTTGATGTATATTCATTTGGCCACATACCACTGCCCACACCAGTAATGGAATATGTATTTACTCACTTAACCTTGGTCTAACCAGGTCCAATCCATTTAGAGTGAGTATGAATTAACTTTGGCGGAAATAACTTTGTGTGCTGGCATAGAGAAATGGCTATACAGTGGGACTTGTGAACCTCAGAATGGTAAAAATTGTCTGCTTGCGACAATTCGATGCCAAGATGTGAAAACCGAAAAACAAGAAGTTGTCTTTATATCACAGTTAGTGTTTCACTCCCTGTGAGTCCATTAACAGGTTTGAAAAAGGCTAAACTGGCAGAATGTCTGGATGTCTGGAGCCGCAGGCCAGTCAAGGGTTTGCACACTGAGTTGCGTTGTGTGGGCAGACAGGAGCTACGCTTTACCAACCAATTCACAAACACCATCTGGCACCACAGTTCCATGTCTATAAGGAGACAATATTAGTTTCTCTGCCATTTTAGAGAAGTCTTACTTTTAATTTACTCAGGTAAAATGGAAATGGAAAATGTTTTTGTAAAGAACCCACTTTGAGTAAAAGTTAAAAACATGTTACAGTATTCTATTTAGAATAAAAAAATCTGTGTGTCTTTCACCATCCTTCAGAATTGATCTGCCATCCTTTCTCTGTTTTCCTGTTTTAATGAAATGAAATTTTATTAAATGAAATGAAATGAAATTTTATACTGGTTCATCACCAGTATAAAAATTGTTTCTTTTATTCATATTTAGCTTTCAGGGACAAATACATAAAACATAAAATAAATAGTGTCATATATACATGCACCGTATCATTTTATAGTCTCAGCTATAAATGACTGGTGAAAAAAGATGCGATATTGTGTGCCTCCTTCTAGTTGTTTACTTTCTAGGCAGCCCATTGATGCAAATGTTGTCTGTCTTAGCCAAGCGTCTCCCATTTAGGCTCACGGCAGAGTTCAATTACCAACAGGAGTGGAGGGCAGACGTTATTTCTTCTTCTGCCAAAGCGGCTGATGATCACGCTCTCTTCTCGCCCCGTGTGAAAGTGCTCTTTGCATTTTTAAATCACCCTGAAATGTACCAGCGATATGGCTCATATCATCTGCAGCTCTGAATCTCACACTGATGCTTTTTTGTATTTAGCTCGTATTCTCAGGACACCACTCGTAAATTCACAGCCCCTGTAATATCAGAGCCTTCCGGTTTCATTCTGTTTGGCTTCAAATATCTATTTATGCTGCTGCTTTTATTTCCTCATATTTCTGTCCTTTGGATGTGACCGTTCACAGCATTGATTTGGCTCCTTTGCTATTCTGGAATCTCATCATATCCTGAGACAATTTTCATATATCTTCCCCGTCTTTACAGCACATTTTTGTCCCTTTAACTGCACAATTTTGGATGTGCTATAGATGATGTAATGTGGTTATTTTTGCATCTATTTGAGGAAAATTGATTTCTGTTTGCATCCACCGTAGCCGTGGGCTGCGTTTCCCAGAGCAACACATCCCTGACACCATCAGTCCAATGGAATGACCAGTTTCTGAGAAAAGCCATTACTCTTAAATGCTTTATTTTTGTCCCGTTTAATTGGTATCAGATCCGTAACGTGACAGTCGATGGAGGCTTTGGTGCCTGGTCAGGCTGGTCCACGTGCAATCATAATGATGGCGGCAGTGCAGGGTCCTGTCTCTGTCGGACACGAGCCTGTGATAACCCCGCCCCTCAGTGTGGTGGCCAGCAGTGTCATGGCATCAGCGTGGAGGTCGCCAACTGCTCGAGGTACATTCTTTGGTGATGCAGCACCAACACATCTGTAAATCTTTCTTCTGTCTTTGTCAGCGGGAAAGGGTGGCAGAGACATAAGGGGGTGGATATAAAAATGTGCTAATTAATTCTCTGCATCCTCACACCACACACAATTGTTCACATAATCAACCTCAGTTATTTGGGGCTAGCAAGTGTTGATTGGGTGTTGTGTTTTTCCACTCACACTGGCTGACACATTACACATTTGAACATTCAGAGTTAAAGAATGAACTGACATCAGTCCTCTGACTGCTTGCCAAACAGGGCTTGTGAACATATCCTTGCATGAAAGATACGACGTGTGAGTTGATAAGAGGAAGCAACTAAGGATTATTTTCATTATTAATTAATTTATCTATTGCTTTTTCCACAATCAGTTCATCTTTTAGTTTAATTAATGTCTGAAAGTAATGATAATTTGACCAAACTGTTAAAAACCCAAAGATATTAAATGTGCAATGAAACAGAAACAGAAAAACGCAGCTAATCGTCGTATATAAATGCTGTAAGACAGAAATGCTTTCTATATTTTCTATCTTCATCTCTTGAACTATTAATACAGAGTCATTGATTCCAATTTCCATTGATCATCTAATCAATCGAAAATTAACACAATCCGAGCAAGTCATACGACGTAGCTACAGCGTGACACTTAGAGTAGCTGATAAACAATGCTATGCAGTAGGTTTGTACATAGATACACTTCCATTAACTTAGCTCAAGAGCAGAATACAATATTTATGAATGTCATCGTTAATATCTTCTTGCTGTAGTCTTGTCATGTTCTCCCGCCTACCATCACCTCTCCATCAGTGACCGATGTAGCTCTGTGTCTTCCTAGAAATGGAGCTTGGACTCCCTGGACCTCCTGGTCTCCATGCAGCACCAGCTGCGGCATCGGCTTCCAGGTCCGCCAGCGCTCCTGCAGCAACCCGACCCCTCGCCACGGCGGACGAGTGTGTGTGGGCCAGAACCGTGAGGAGAGGTATAGATCATACACACAAACACACACACACACACTTGCATGTGTTTATACATTCATAACCATGTACTGATTAAAGCGAATACATGCCGTACATGCATGTTTGGAAAAGAAAGAAAAAAGCCATTTTGTTCCATAACTTGCAACCTGCAGTTGGGAAGTATGACTTTGACTGTGACTTTTTCTTTTCTTTTTTCCTTACTTCTGTCCAACTTTGTGACAGCCAATTAAGGAATGAGTGGGATAGGCCTGTGCTTGGTAATTATCTGGCTTTCACACACAGGCCGAGGCTGCGTTTTGAAGCTTTGGAGGCTTTGGCATAGAATAATCTCCTTTTTAAAGATGTTTGTGTGGTTTCTAAGCAACCTTCAAGGCCTAAAAAAAAAGGTCTGTTTTTCAAGGAGTAAGCGTGTGAAGAAGCACAAAGAGACATACAAAGCAGCCCAGGTAGAAAAGGTCAGGAGATGAGTATTCCTTAAAGTTGCATTTTTATTCGTCTCTCAATTTGGCCTGGATTTCTCAGACTTTAGTTCAGTTGCCAAATCAGAGAACGACAGAGGAAAGCTGTGACAGCTTCTCTAGTGTTTGAAAAGTAGACGGCGGTGGTTAAATTACATTATTTGAATTAATAGAGACCGGCGTTTCTTAATGAACTGAGGCCTTTTTCATCTGTGTCCATAATGTCTGTGTTAACCAGCGAGGCATCATGCGGATGTTTTTCATCCGACTACTGCCGTTAACCACACGTGGAGGGAGAAAAGGTGCAAATAAATACAGTTCAGAGGCTACAGGGGAGGAAAATGGAGAAATAAATTGTTACCAATCGTTACCACAGCAACAGAAACAGCATTGCGATGGACGAGTAATTGGATACGGCCTTCAAGGATGAACCTTATATTACATCTTTTTTTTTTATCCTTTTTCTGCGCTTTTTCATTTCCTCTCTTCCTACTCTAACCTCCCACCTTCCCTTTTCTCACTCACTGATGCTCCTTGTGAAGCAAGGACTGCTCCACCAGGAGCTCTGAGGAAAATATACAGAGTGACCGGCGCAGCCCAGTTACTCACGAACCACACCAAAACAAAAAGGCACTGGCTGGCACAGAAGACCACGGGGGGGCCAGAAGCAGGTTTTGCCACCCAATCTCTTTCATTCACCGAGTTTTAATCTCCTTTGCTTCATCTCCCCCTTCCTGCTCTCAGTATTCGCTCTGTTCAGCTATTTAAAACACCTTAGGCCAGTTAGAGGCCAGATATGAGGCCTGGAAAAGGATCTTTGTGAGGGAGGAGTGAGAGGGGAGGAGTATTTGTGTGTGCGAGAGAGAGACAGAAAGACAGCGATAGAAAGAGAAAATGTGTTAACAGATAAATTATGCTGTGTCAGTTTCAGTGTGCCTGAGGGAGAAATAGATGGATAGGGATGCTAGTAAATGTTTGTGTGTGTGTGTGTTTGTGGGTGTGTCTGTGTTCAATATGAGCATATCCAGGTGTGTCAGGCGTGTATATCGGCAGTGATTGGAAAAAATGGGTAAAACTTCTCACTGGATGTTCAACCTGTGTAAAGGTGTCCAAAAACCTCCACCACGTATGTTGTGTATAGTTACCCAAGTGTGAAATCAGTAAAGTCTTCTATACAAGCTGTAATTCGCATAGCATGAAAAGGACTGGCACTTTATCAGGTTTTGCTCACTGAATGATTCTTTTAATGCCGTGAAATGCTTTTATTTTATGGGGCACAGGCTTCCTTTCATAGGTGTTAGGCATCTGCAATAAGCCTCACTACTCACTTTGTTCTTTCCATGTTGCCTCGAGTGCCCTGTTCGGATTAATGCACGAGACCTTTGTTCAAACATGCATGTGGTGTGAGCTCATATGTACATACATGTATATTTACAAAAACAAAAAAAAAAGATTCAAAGGCCAAAGCTGAACCTCGTCTCTCACCTCTTTTCTGTGTCTTTTAGCCAACAGGCTTCCCATAAGTTTGGCCCTGATTGTTTGCAGCAGGCTGAGCTTTTAAAGATAAAGCAAATGTTCTGAAACCGACCATGCACTGCAGCGCTATGGGCTTAAATCTGGCTGGTTAATGCCTGCATTTATGAACCTTCTGTCGGTATTTCCCTTAGCATACTGACATCGTCCACACTGCTTACTCAGCCTATAGCGAGTAATTAGCCGCGTTTTAGTCCGATCAGCTCTGTGTTATTAAAGAGAAGAGAAAAGGATGAGGCGGAATAAAGCCGCCGATTTGTCTGAAATGATTAAAGCGCGTATGATGATGATTTTGAGGCTCTAAATCTGCTTCGTATTGATTGCAGCAGTTTTTCATTGTGCTGTGGTGCAGCAGGGGTATTTTGTGTCTGCAAACAAGGCTGTGTGCATGAGTGTCTGTGTGTGTGTGTGTGTGTGTGTATGTGTGTGTGTGCGCACATCCTTTTCCTTCTCTCAGGCTTGTGCGAGATTGCACTACATGATCTTCCACACTTCTCCACGCTCCCCTTTCCCCCCGTAGCATCCCACTACTAGCGTGCAGATTAGCAAAAGTAGAACAGAACACTCTGCTCTAAGGATTTTTTTTTTTTTACAACCAAAATATACAGAATGTAGCTTTTGATTTGGAGCAGAGTTTTTGGGAATAGTACAATGGAAATAACCAGCCTGAGCCTCTGGAGGAAGGGTATAAAGAAGACTCAGTTTTCCTCAAAAGGCAGTCATGTGCCAAAAACACAACAAAACAGCAATAAAAGCAATTTTATAGTATGCGTAAAAGTTATAAAATAAATTATGTGGCTCTAATAAGCCTGGCAATCGTCTGTCGTTATTGTATAATGAGGATTGCGTAATTAAGTATTTTAGACATCGCAGTAATCCTGTCTTGTAAAACGATGTAATTAGAGATGATGCATGCATCTTTGTGGCCTTTTTAATAGGCTGTGTCAATGAATTATGCAAAATGCATATGCACGTTCATTAAGATTTGAGATGGAATTTTCTTAGATGTACTTTTATGCAACACTGGCCATTACACCATGCACAGAAATATGCTACAGACCTTTTACTCTGGTGGCATGATTAAATCCCGTCCTGGTGCACCGTGTTCTCTCTGCACTCCATGGCCACGTTGCTTTAAGTGAAGTTTACACGCTTTTTTCAGACATCCCTGCCTCGTGCTATGAACTCTTTGCAGCTATTTCGGTTCAGTGTTAAGGTTTCAAAAGTGGGGTGACTTCCTCAGTGGCTTTCACATGTAATTGGAGGACTTTGTCAGATAAACTGGCTACTCCATTTTCCACAGGCAAGACACTGTCAAACATGATCCAGTTGTATGTACCCAGTACAAGTTAAGCTCTATTGTCAAAGCTTGCAAACTGCCTCAAATCATTTCAATCTTGTAACAATGATCACAATCCATTAATTACAGTACAGTAATTATTTTTTTATTAATTGTTAATTTATTAGTTGGTTGTCTGACTTGTTGTTTCTTGTTTGCTGGTTGTGTGGTTGTTCTCCGGTCGCCATCCAAAAGCCTTGATTTTGTTCTCAGTGAGATTTATTGGCAGCACTTTGAATGAACAATATTTGTCAGCAATTACAGCTTCAGACATTTTTATATTATTGCAACTGTGTTTTACAATATTGTCATCAACTGTTTATACACTAACCTTCACTTTTTGGTGCCCACAAAATAAAGTTACATTCTGACATTCATTGCTCTCTCTTCCCAGGTACTGTAATGAACACCTGCCCTGCCCACCGCATGTCTACTGGTCGGCCTGGTCGGCATGGGAACGCTGCAATGTGCCTTGTGGTGGAGGCATCCAGTCACGACGCAGAACCTGTGAGAACGGCAACGACTGTCCCGGGTGTGGTCAGGTACGTGCCGCAAAAAAACAATAGCTCTCACATGCACCATCCTTATATCTGTCTATTCGTTGTTTAGGAACTCAGCCTAAGCAATTTGACGCGACGTACAGTCAGCAGTGATGAAACTGGAACATCTAACACGACCAAATCCCTTGGCTATATTTATACGGTGGCAGCAGCCGTCAGATTTATTACCAAGACCTATTTAATACCACACACACACAGTAATCACTCCACATATGAATAGGCTTATTTTGTGCCACAAAGCCTTCTCCACCGCACGGATGATGCAAGGAAGTGTTGAAATAAGAGCGTTCTCCTTGTTGACAGAATTATGTGATGCTTGTGTTATTTCGGGTGCTATTTTCACACACACACACACACACACACACACACACCCTCATACACTGTCCTGTTAAAAATAAGAGAGAATGAACATGATAGCTGTAGCTTCTCGTGTCCCTCTTGGAAGTGGATTAACCAATATGGGTCAGGGTCTTGTGGATGCATATCATTAGGATATTTGAAATGTGTTTTTGTTTGAGGGCTTTCTATGTCATTTCGGTAGAAAATGTGAGTTTTGCATGGTTTAAGGAAAAGGCAGATCCTTAAACCTAATGTCTTTAAATGGCTGGTTTGGAATTTAGATTAGAATCAGAATTACACACACATACCACATCTTTTTTTACTGTATGTGCATTTTTGTAAATATGTTCGTTTTCACTGTGTCTGTATGTATGTGGAATAAATGAAATGCTTTTTTAATTCTGCCAATGACCCAAATCACATTTATCGGAAAAAGCACATCCCACAGGTTGTGTAATGGCCTGTTGTGAAGCTAAATAACACACTGCCAGCATTATGAAACATCCCACACAAGACCTTGCAACCTCAAGAGCATATACAGTATAGCAGCTGATAATTGCCCATGAGACATTAGTAGCTGCAGAACACAAAATGAAAAGACTGACCTCCCATTAAGTAGCAATCACACATATCATCTACCACTACGTGCAGCTACCCACTTTCCCTCTCACACGCAGCGGTCTTATTTCTGTCAGTGCAGCGACCATTAACCTCACTGAAGCATCCTGGAAATGCAGCGGCATTACTAGAGGACCTCAGTTCGGAAACCGATGTAAACTGATGACGAGCACGAGGGAATCCGAGCGCCTCGTCACTGCTGCTTCCAAATGGGAAAGCCTGCCATTGACTGTGTGTAGTTGTGGGTATTTTTGATCTTTGGAGACGAGCTCACGCTCACTGCGCAGGAGATGTCAGAGATAGTTTTGAGTGGTATCAGGGGACGGGACAGTTTCGTAGTGATTATAGACTAGGAAGTGACATACTAGAGAGAGCTGAGCCGGGTCAGTGGGAAAGGTCAAACAAACGCATTGTATAAACCCAATACTCTCTATTTCACCCATTCCCTCTTCTTCCTTTTGTCACTTCTTTTCAGTATCTGCTCTTGGACTTTCACCTTTCTGTTTTGTTTTGTCTCCTTGTCTTTGAAAACATTGCGACATGGACTTAATTGGGGCCATCTCAGCCACCAGAGTTATAATAACATGCAGATTTCACAGACACCTTCTCTTTCCCAGGGAGGACTTTATTTGGACAGCTTGGATAACTTGTGTAATAGATGCATATTTACTCTGATCAAAGAAACATTTGCTGCATTTGCATTTTGCGTAGGAGGTACGCATTTTGACATCAAAGTACGCTGGTACAATTTGTCAGTCTAAAGTAAGCAAGAAGCTGGTGACGCCTTGTGAGTTTGACCAGTTGTGCAGCGCTCAAGTCTACCAGCAAGAAGCAGCGGCAATACGCCAGCGAGAATCTAGCCTGCCGGACAGCAAAAGATCAAGGAGAAGAATTCGACCAATAATTGCGGCGTATTTGTTCCCGTTCACCCACCTACGAAAATAATGTTGGCAAGCAGGTTGATTTAATTGATGCGTAATGTTAACGTCACTCCAATAGACAGTAGGTAGGATTCACAAATCGACAGCAACAGTCATGGAAGTTTTTATCCCTCTCGTCCCCCTCCTCACTCCGACTGGCTGGTTCCTCAAGTGAGGACCGTTATTTCAACTCCTTTGCTAAGATAAACTGACTGTCACTGGGCGGGTGTGTAACAACATTTATCTAGTCTAACGGTACTTAAAAATTTAAGAGACCGCTGCAAAATGATCAGTTCTCTGGTTTTACTATTTATAGGTATGTGTTTGAGTAAAATGAACTTTGGAAAATTTGGAGTGGTCTCTTAATTTTTTCCAGAGCTGTATTTGCAAGCTACCTTGCTTGGTTCACTATTCATTAAAGTTGGCAAAGTAAGTTATTTAAGTGTGTTGCAGATAATTAAACATGACTTTTTATTGTATTCATAATATGAATTATTGCAGTCAAACCCGTAATCGTAATGAGTGGGAAAAAAATGGAACAAACGTGCACACGCCAGAGAAATTGCTAGAAAGTTGTCGGGAGAGATGGTCATGCCTCCACATCTTCAGACATCAGTCATCAAGGATCAGCAGGTAATAATTAGACATGAAATGATAGCTATGTATTTTCAGGGCAATGTTTATGTATTGGAAAGTGGTAAAAATTACAACATAAGGGGCAAAAATACTAGCTATATATTCAGGTATGTCGCCGGAATGAACATAACTTGAGTTGGTCATGTTGGTGTAAGATGTCAGGTGGGAAACGTGTTAAGTTAAGTCATGTTCTTTGACAATAGGAATGTTGTTGGAATATTGGACAGTAATGGATAAAAAGACACACACACACACACACACACACACACTTTCGGTCTTCCACGCTATATGCAAGGGGCCAAACATTAGATAATGAAAAACGGCTTAAGTCTGTGTGATCAACACAACAGTTTTTAAAGAACAGGATTTGGGGCCAATCCGGGCAGAGACACAAAAGTCATCGTTTTCCTGTGGGGTGTCTACTCCGCCCCTGTTCACCTGTTTAGCATCAAGCTCATTAGGTCTTTCACACCTGCCTGCCATCAGTCATCAGTCACCTGTTATATACCCCGGCTCTGCATCCATTCCCTTGTTTTGCTTGCTCTGTGTGACTAAGACATGCCTGACTCCCTCTCCGGTTACTACCTACCTAATAAATTCTGTACACCGTACCTGCTGCTGTGTTCTTTGTATCTGCGCCCGGGTCCTCCCGTCCTCACATCCTAACATTTCCACAATTTGCCGTTATCTGTAGCTGACCATGCTGGACAATTATTTAAAACCACACGTTCACTTATAGCCAAACTGCCAAGCAATACAGCTGTACAGATGCACATGAGCTGAAAAAACCTTTGGCATAAAGTGCCACTCCTAGACTTTCCTCAAGGTTGGCAGGTCTACTTTCCAATATAATTAATAATATAAATTTGTATTCAGCGCTTGAAGATCAAGGATGATGGGAATGTGTTCTTTTAATTTCATCAAGGGCCCCCACCCCCCCAAAAAAAATGTGAAAAGTTGTTTTTTATGTGCCATCTGTCTGTGTTCTCTACCCCCGGACAGATCCATGTTTAATTAAACAGAAGGAGACCACACACACACATTATCATACACACACGTTGCAGCTTCTGTCATCACAGCTACTTTTTTAGACCAGATACCCTGCTGAGACCTGAAAACATGAACACGGTGTATGTCTTAGACGATGGCACGAGTTTGAACGTGTGTGTGTTCATGTTTACCTGTCAGGATTGATATCGCCGCAGCCACCTGCGGTCAGCTCCAGGCATTTGCCAGACATTAATCGACAGCGATGAGCTAACATCTGCTTGGTGTGTTACAGAGATGTCAGGCGGATACTTTGCAAGAAAAACTAACTTTTGGAACTTATTTTGAAAAGAATAAAACGAAGTTGATGATACCAGTCTCAGGTCAACAGTCCCAACATGCTGTAAAGTGAATCGCTGAGCAAAAAAACCAATTCAGTTTTTTGTTACTGTTTTTTGTGATTCTCTATTGATCCCTGAAGCAGAATTTTCCATGCTTGTAACCCCTCCACGGGGAGCTCACCGCACAGTGAAGCTAGTAGGGATTCAGGTCAAGGGCACCTCAGTTTAAACAAAAGTGTCTACTCACTATGTAACTCTGCTACCTTAAAAACAAAATGTTGCCAAATGCATAGTTAAAAGAGCAAACTCTCAAGGTGCTTTATTTCCATTAAACCTGCCCTAATGTTGCCCGGTGTGTCATTGACTTAAGCCCCAGCAGTCTTATCATCATGGAGGTAGTTAGTCCTGAGGTGCTCTGTGCCTCATTTTGCTGATGCAAAAGGCCATATGATTGCAACTTCATCAGTCTGAGCCACGGTCCATGCAGCGCTGCTCCATCTCTCTCGTTTCACTGTATCTGCATTACAGGTTTGAATCCCCAGAGGAGCTTGCGAAATGTGGGCTGGAAATAAACAAGCAAGGCTCTGGTGGCCCGGCAGTGATGTACCGCGTGTACTTAACCCCATCGTCTCCTGTGTGGTGACTCAAGGACCCTGCTAAAAAAGACGATTTGTGCTCAGTCAGGCAACCTTGGATACAATGGAAGAAACGTTTTTTTTTTTTTTTTTTTTTTTCAAGCAATGAAGCAATGCGTCATAACTCAGCAAAGGTTAGGTATTGTGTGAATGTTATTAATACACACATTTTTGAAGGTAAACTGTAGTGTTGCTAAAATAAAGTAATTCTCTATATCAACCCTTTTTGATGCAGTTCACACACATCGATGAAACCCACATAATTATCATCAAGGCTGACTGAGGAGTTAATGCCGAGTTGATTAGCAAGGAATTGTCTTTCATGAGCATAAAAGAAAAAAGATGCCAATTTACTCTTACTATTATTGGTGCTACAGTCAGCTTAGTCATCAGCTATGAGGACTCATTTTTTGATCTTTAGAAACAGATATGAACAGAGAAAAGCTTCCCCAGACTTGCTTGGTTGGAGTCTCAGCTTCCTGGTTACTTTATGGTGTTTTGATTTTATGTTTTAGTGTGCTCATTACATATTCGTCTGACAAGCCACCATTACTGCAGGTGCACCTCACTTGCATACAATGTAAGTAAAGGATTTTACTTTTTAAGCGCTTTTACCAAGAAATGTCTCCTGCAGATCCTTTAGAACTGGTTATGTGTTGAAAATACAGTCATCAAATGCCATTAACATACAGGATATAAACTACAAAACGCATAGTCCAGTAACAGTGAGCTAGATGTCTTTTCTGTGTTGTGATCAGCAAGCCTCTGCTCCATGAAATCATGTTTACTTTCATAAATCTTCATTACACCCAGATGTTTCGCATTCTGAGTGGCATGGGCCACCATCAACCCACTGATCTCTTCGAAAGCATGATAATGAGTTTGCTGGCGGAAATTCCACGTTTGGAGAACCGTGTGTCGCCAAATTTTATTAAATGATGCATTTCTCCTGAATAGAAGGCAATAAATCATGGACTCTGTTTTGAGTTTGATTTAAATCTCAGGCTACAGTAGCAAGTAATTCCTGCCAGGTTTAACTAGCTAGCTCCTCCACACTTTCTCATCCAGACCCTGGAGTTCGGACAGAAATGGTACCATAATGGTACCCCCCCCCCCCTAAATAACTTTCATACTCACACAAACTACCTTCATCTGTCGGGGGGGATCAACCCAAACACCTCTGCTTCCACTGTTGTTGTAAATGTATTAAGTTGAACTGTTGCCACCACAGTAATGGTGGCAGGGCTTCAGAGTGCAACATATAAATCAGCTGCCAGATTTGTCCATATGTTGCAATGTGAAATTCAGTGTCACGTACATGTCTTCCCTAATGATTTGCATATTTGATAGCAGTCAAAGGCACTTATAATTGCAATATATCTTGCAAATAAGAGAGAAATTTAAACTAGATATAGCCAAATGTAAAGAGCTGCTTCTCGACTGTAAATGGCGTGCTGGTATTCTCTTTTAATTCCTCGTATTAGATGAAAGAAGACTTGCTTCAGAGGTGTGTGTTCTTCAAGAAGATATCATTCATTGTGTTAATTCCTACTTTATACAGTACAGTACATCAAACATCTTTCACATCCATTCTTCTTCAGCTGAACTGCACAGTTTGACTCTCCCCCTCAGAGTTAAATAAGTCAAATATGGGTTTTGCAGAACAGGCGATGCACAGAGCAGCTTAATGACACAGAGCTCTTCTATTTACCTGCGAGGAGTTCAGTCGTGCTGCCGGGCTGTGAAGTGAAAGTTAAGTAACCGGTGTTTGTGTAGACTACACTTTGTATTGTTGAGTTTTAGTCATTGTGTGTGTGTGTGTGTGTGTGCATGTGTGCGCACCCAGGAGACCTGCTCCTGGCCGACAGCAGGCTTCATTATGGAGTCAGACTGGTGGGGAGACACAGAGAGAGAGAGAGAAGTCAGTGTTTGACAAAGTGTGTTTTTGTCGGCGCTGCTAATTGAACTGATGTGTCATGGAGACTTGAGGAACATTAGGCCTCCCATCTCAGTGAACTCAATAGACCACAATAGATAAAGATGTAGGCAGTGGAGAGGATTAGTCACTCTCACATCTCACATCTGGACCATTCACTTAAACGTCAGGGTACTAGTGTGTACACCTCGGCATCCTTATACACACCAGCGCACATGCTCTCCTCTCCCGCTCAACTTTCTCTCTCTCACACACACTCACAGCTCTCCCAGTCCAGTAAGAAGTATAATGAGTGTAATGATGGTAGGAGGCTGGAGAGGCACGACTCCTTATTATTCACCTCCCACAGCTGGCCAGATACCACAGAGAGCCTTTTGTATCTACACACACTCTCTCCCCTCCAAACTCACACACACACACACACACACACACACACACATAGTAAAGACATACAATGTATTTCACCCTCCACTCTACATTCATACATTCTTCAATAAAAATGAGGAGAGGCTGAGGTCTTATACATCCCCAGCACTCTGACACTATGCTGACACACACTCTCTCGCTCTCTTTCTTTGCCCTTCTTCCTCCTCAACTTGTATCCCCTCAGCCCATAACACCTAAAAAATAAGCAGAAAGGTCTGTGGATGGAGATGGAATGAGAGAGGAGCTGCCTGAATCCATAACTCAGCCGTGCATAAACTTATAAACACGCATGCGCTTCTCACACACACACACACGCACACACACACAAATCACTGCCAAAGTGCCAGCCTAAAGTCAAACTTTCACTCTGTAGTCAACCTGCCACATGCATACACACAGGCTTGCACACACACACGCACACACACACACACACACACACACACACACGCGCAAACAGCCCAGCCACCACTTCCATACTGACCAACCTGGCAGCTTGTTTGTGTGAGGCAGTAAAGATGCTATCAGGCGTCCTCCCACCCAGCTCTCCTGAGCTCCAGCCAGAAACACATTACAGCACTGCCCGTCTCCAAGCAGCTGCCTGCTAAAGGTGTTGCACAGCATAAAATCGCTGCTCTCGATTTGCCTCATAATGCATATCACTGCTCTTGCCAGGGGGGAGGCGTGGATATGAGTCAAAATCAGTGGACTAATTGAATCCAATTTTGTGTTCCACATGCCACTTGTCACATTCGACTGCTTTCCGCAATGTTTTCACTTTCGCTTAATTTCTCCGCAACTGAGATGTGAGTGTGGCTGAATGACTGAAGAGCGCAGGAAATGTTTGTCCTGTTTTCTTGTAGGTTTATCACTTTCTGTTATTAGTTCGCCATATCAACTGGAAATAATGAGATGAGACATTTAAATAGCTCATTTTGATCAGCTTCTCTTGTCTAAAGGTTTCATCCGTGAATCAAAGTTTAATTCAAATACAGTTTGGCTCCTGTTTGTTCATAGGCACATTTACATGGCCAACAGTTAATATATGCCTAAAATGACCTATTCCCTGCTCTGGGTTAGTAAAATGTCATTAGAATTGAGTTATTTAATTTGCTTGTGTGTGTGTGGGTGTGTGTGTGTGTGTGTGTCAGGCTATGGATTTTTATGGGCAGAGCTATACTGATATTTATTTCACATCCTAAAGTCAATTTATAATGCATTATTGAAAATGTTATAAAAATTGCCACCCTTAGGTGGCAGAAGAACTGTTTTTGTTATTATGTCAGATTTTTTATACAATAAACTGTCCTTCGTTTGCTATTGGATGTAATAGACAACAGCAGGGAGTCTTAAACCATATCTTCATGGCATTACATCACATTGTCACCATCGCAGTTTATACAATGAGTTTATTGGCTGCCGGCATTATTATTATTATTATTATTATTCAGCACTTTTTTATTGAATTGTCAAAATAAAAGACAACAAACGTTCAACAACAAAAATACTTTAATCAAAAACACACAGTCTTCAACAAATGCCTATTCCCTTCCACATAGATGAATGAGTAAAGAATAATACCTGACAAGTTGTACGTTCCTTGATTGACAGGTGGTACCTGTTCGGTTGTGGCCACATTTCCTCTTCCCTTTGTCTTCTTTGAAAACATTTATGCAAAGTTCCAGTGCATGGATCATCATACAAGGGCGTCAGTCCGCTCAATAAGACACAGAGCTTTTGATGTTGGTTCAGTCGTTGGGTTTTCTTTGTTACATATACACTGACCACCTTGCTGTAAGCTGCATATACTATAGCTGGAGTTGATGTGGATTCCTTTGGAGACCTAGAATGAGGTTTAGCTTTAAACCTAGTAATTATCTCCTTAGCCCTCTGCATCGATACTAATCCTAAGAGAGTACAGGGGAAAAACGCTTAGACAAGCCTCATTAAAAATTTACTGTGTTTGGCCACCATCAACAACTCACACAACAAACACCCGCTGATCGTTTGCCCCCCCCCCCCCCCCATTCGTACCACGTGTTGCGTTTTTTTGTCGCTGCAGGCGGCGGCGAGACGCTGAGGTGGACGTTTTTTGTTGGGGGGATTTTTGCCTTCCTTTTTGTTATTGGCTGATAATCACAGATCGTGGGCCGGTCTGCGATGCGCGATGATGTTAAATATTAATGTCTGGAGAGGATTACCGCGCTAGATGGAGAGAGGCAGGAAGTGCGGTTGAGGTGACACCCTCATTCATCACGCGGCCCTAACAGAATCTAAATCCTCCCTGTGTTTTTAACCTTGGTACCCCGGGGAAGAGAGGCAGGTGGGGAGGAGGAGGAGGAGGAGGAGCGGACAGAAACGAGGGTGGATAGGGAGAGACAGAGAGCGATGAAACAGAGATACAGCGGCACAAAGAAAGGGAGCTGACACTAAGCGGGTTCTGAACAGCGTGCGAAAAAGAAAGTGAAAAAAATACAGGGACACATAGATGGAGGGAAAGTGAGACCAAGAGAGAGCATGAAAGAGGAGGTAAGGTGGTGAAGAATAGACCTGCATACTGTATAATGTATGGTGCTCACTCTACTCAGCTGACCTGCCATCCTATCCCATGTGACAGGCTGATGGATGTGCAGAAAGGAACTTATCTTATTTTTTCAAGGTCTGGCAGTCACTCACGGGCTATTCAGCATAAATAAACAAGTGTGCGGAAAATGGCAGCCATCTCCTCCTCTCTTCTTACGGTGTCATTTCCTCCAGACCCATCGCTACCTCCACCTCCTTATTTATTTAGCCGGGCACATAAAGCGGTCTGGGCTGCCTGTTACCCAGCTATTATCTCCTTGAATCATATGATCAAATATATACACCACAGAAGAAGCAGACTATTTTTATTTATTTTTTTCAACCACCAGTCAAAATAGACGCTGGCTGAGAGAGGTGGAGGCAAAATATATACTTATGACACATCTGAATGAGACTCACACATCATACTGTTACAGCTTCAGTGCTGAGCTTTTCTTTTTTTTTTCTGCCCCGGCTCTCGAAGGCAGATGAAGATGGGAGAAAAAGTTGCCATTATTGCCTTCTTCACCCCCCCCCCACTTCAGCTCTTCCTCCATCAACTGCTCCATCACCCCTCCTCCTCCTCTCCTCCATCCTTTCCCCTTGTTTCTAAGTTAAACTTGATCAATGCCCTTTTCTGCCTGGCTTGTTTGCCTCTTGCCAGGTTCAGCAAGTGGTCTAATGGGAACGTATCCTTGGGCAGAGCGTGCAGGCAGAATGGCAGGCTGTGTTGGGCCCAGACAAACAGGGCTTGGTTGGCTTGTGAGGGCTATTTTGGGGGATGAGTGCAACATTCAGTACAGTAAACCAGCCAGAACTGGAATCAAGAGGCTTTCAAGGATGAATGATGATGAAAGCTTTGAAAAGGCTGTTTATTTCCTCATAAAATAAGCTGTTTATTATCATTAGTCACTGCTGAGAATTTTCTAAAGCCATTGTCCTGACCATTATTATGCTTTGGAAATACACCAGAAAGTCCTGTCTGAGCGTGTCGTGTTTAATTACTACTTTAATGATTTGTGATCACCTCTTCCTACACTCCTTTCCCTAGCCAGGAAATAACACTCTACGCTATCCGTTTCTGCGGTTGCAGGAGTACCAGTCGTGCAACACCCTGCCGTGTCCTGACCTGAAGAAGACCACCCCCTGGACCCCCTGGACACCCGTCAACATCTCCGACAACGGCGGGCACTATGAGCAGCGCTTCCGCTACACTTGCAAAGCTCGCATCCCAGACCCCAGCCTGCTCGAGGTAGGCAGGCAGAGGATCGAGATGCGCTACTGCTCCAGCGACGGATCCACCGGCTGCTCCACTGACGGTGAGTGCCGAGCGGAAGAGACAGATGGTCTCTTTCCCGCTACCTCAGCCTGTGGATGCTTCTGTGTTGTCTCACTCCAACTGGCTTTCTGCATCACTGCAGACTAGTTATTGGCCTCCTCGCCTCAATCCATTCCCTCTTTCTGTGCTTCTGCTGTTCATTAGTTCTTTCTTGCCTCCCCAAACGTCCCCTCTCTGTCCCGTAAAAGTCCTCCTCGACTTTATCAGCAGATCAAAGCATCAGACACGTTAATGAACTTCCAATCCATAAAGCCGATGAGGAGTACCGCAACTCTTTGTAGCTCTCTCACGCTGTCTCTCGCACTCGTCCACACAGGAACGAGCGCAGACGCATGCGCAAACTCAAATTACAGTCTCACAAAGAAGCACAAACGCACACTCTTCATCCACCATCCCAGCTATTGCCCTTTGCCTTCATCGGCCAATCACCACACTGTCTGAGTCAGCCACGTGAATTAAACGCTGTAAAGGTTTTGTACAAACAGACTGCTAATTGACAAGTAGTTTATGTTAGCCAGTGGAAGTATGCATATTAGAGGGGAGACAGGCGGGGTGGCACCACACCACAGCAAAGAGAGCTCAGATACAGATGCAGCAGTTAAAGTTTGTTTATGGGTTGCTCTTTGCCTGTTTTATTTTATTTGTTAGAGTTAGCAGCCTGGCTAAGCTGCAGCAGACTTCATCTGTGACTCTGGGTGGTCTGTCGCAGCAAGCAATGTAGCAAGGCAAGCTGCGGTGATCGCCGGGGTTAGCCCTAATCTACACTATCAGTGGTCTTTTCTCTCTTCCTCCTCACATCTGATTATTAATCTCCGTCTGTCCTCCCGTGCTGTTGCTGGTACAAGTTGTTCTCTTCACACTTTGAAGCCGACACTTAAGCGCTCCTGAAGGGTTTTTAAAGGAGCGCTGCCAGGCACGGAGGAACCCTGACTGCAGACTCAAAGCCTTAAGAGAAGCGACAGCCACGCATCCAAGGCATTAGAGAACAAAGAGTTGAGCTTTAATAGGTTCGTCCTGTTTCTGATTAGCGGAAGGAAACACACACTATGTGTTTCATTAGACGCTATCACCACCAGAAGCCTGACATCAGATTAGCTTCATTGTTAATTATACCAGTTGAAAAGCAAAGGCTGAGGGTTCAGCTGTCACTTCTGGCTATGTGTCAGTCTTTGTTGTGGGATGTAAGCAGCCTATGGGCTACAGCAGGCAGATGGTGATGGAAAAGCTGCGCGGTACAAGCTTCAAACATGGGTGTTGTTTTCACAAATCTGCCATCAAGAAACATGGCAAACATTGTTGCCTCCACGTATTAAGGTGCATATTATGTACCAGGAGCGCTGCAGGCTACATTTAGATGCTTTTTTTTTATTCTGGAGGGGAAGTTATAATTTCCTGTTAATAGAGACAGACTTTATTATACACTCAGTGTCAAAGATTATCAAGAGCAGGGATTTGTCATGATGCTATTGCACTTTAAATTCCACAGATATTGGCATTTACATCGCTGAAGGTAATTTTGCTGGTCTACATTGTATCAAAGCATGGCCTTGTGAATAAAGCCATGATTTTATATGAAATCGAAATGTGTTTACTTTATATAAATGTTCAGTGAAACACGTTTCTTTTCAACATCAAAACCAGCTCACTCAAAAGATGTGGTTGTTCTTTTTTATCAAAGCTCAGAACTGTGCACGTTTGAGGGGGAAAAGACTTCGAGGTAGAATATGAAACAATTTCTTCTTTCTTAAAAGGAAAGAAACAAACACTTTCCCTCCAGTTGTAGTGTATAGCTTGAGTGAAAACAAGAACTATCGAGGTGTGCATGTGTTACTCTCCCCTTGTCCCACTTTGGCTTCCAGACTTCAATATGATACACTTCTGGAGGAGTTTTAGGTCATAACTGTCGAAAAAGAGGATAGACTCCAGCGATCCTCTTCTTCATTTCAACCATTATCAAACTTGCCATCCATCTGGAGAGCGCTGGTATGTGTATTTGTGAGTGTGTGTGTGTGTGTGTGTGTGTGTGGGGGCGGCTTTGACGTGCGCGTTGGCCAGTTTTGCGGGTGGGTGGATATGTGCATCTGTTTGTGTGTGTGTGTGTGTGTGTGTGTGTGTGTGCATGCACGTACGTGAGCGTATACATGACATTTTTCCAATATCCTCCCACCATCCACCTCTCATAGATGCATGAAGTGCCTGAGCCCCTGGGACAGCAGTTAACTTTGCTTAAATCAAGAGGCCGTTGCAGAAAAATTACTGCAAAACAGGTTGCCGTGTGAAACGTTTCGGGCAGGTTAGTTGAAATATAATCAATTACTCATTGAAAAATAATTACATTAGTTCACTAAATACCTAAAAGTAATTAATTCCATTACTTGTTACTTTACTTTCATTACTCAGCCCTTTAAACAGCTCCAAATCCTCCACACCCACACATCACATCTTCTGTATTTAACATATGTAGTTAAAGGCCGAGACTGTGTGGTGTAACAAGCAGCCAATTTGGAGATATTTACTGACCATCAGCAGGCTTCATCTACAGGCTTACTAACTGAATGTAGGCACAGCTAACGGTGGCTAACAGGCAGCTACAAAAACACAACTTTTGTGTTACAGAAGGGATGCATGTCTCTCATTTTAGTAAAGACTATCCACCTCCCCACACCTTTCTGCACCAAGCTAACCTGCCGGTAAGACAGACAGATACAGCATTTGTATTTCAATTTGTAATCCCTTTTGATACTCATTACTGAAAAAAGCTATCCAATTATTGTAAAACATAATGTGTTACTACCAACACTGCATATGAATATGTTTGCATGTGTGTGTGCACTGATTTTCATATGTCTCCATACAAGTCAGTGAGGTCAAATAAGTGCAGAGATTGTGTATGCAAACAACAAAAACATTCTCCTTTTAAACAGAAGAAGTACCAAACACCTTAAAGTGAGTAGAGACTTTCAAGTGAATTTACACTCCCTGCACACAAAACTGTCCCTTCTTTTTGTGTCCCCGTTTGAAACCGATGCATTTACTTCGAAAGAAGCCTTTGCTGTCTCGGTGTCGCGCTGATGATATTTCCCAGCTACGCAGTAAAAAGACCCACTCTGCCACGTTGTCTGGGATCCTCTGTCTCCTCCTGCTCGGGCGGAGTGTCACCATGTTTGTAGCTTTGCCTCAGAGCTATCTATATACCTGACATTTGATGATTTGGATTGTATTCAGAGACGTGGCACATGTTATTGAAACACACCTGGGTGTCTCGTCTGTGACGCACAGATATGGAGAATTAATCCCCCCCCCCGTCAGTGGAGAGAATAAATTGTTTAAGATGTTAACAATTTAACAACCGACCTCCCCCCAGCATAGCGTTTTCTTTTTTTCTCAGTGTCTCTATCTCTCTTTATTATGAGAGCAAAATTATGAATATATGATTTAACCAAGCATTTACAATGAGCTTTTATATAACATACTGAGTTGTCTCATATCAGTGATCATAGCTTAATGATAGCGATGAGTTAATTACTTAAGATCTGTAGTGATTTAAAGACCTCTCTTGTCATGTACGCCCAGTGATTAGTCTTGTAGGATTTGTAGCCATTTTTCCTTTTTATCACATCTCACATGCCTGAATGAAAAACCAAACATTTGAATAGTTGAATAATTGCCTGTAGACATGTGTTTTTAACTGTCCATGAAGGAAAATCCTACATGCAATTTATAAAACATTGCTTTCTTTTTTCTGACTATTGTCATCACTCAGTAAAACAGTATGTCTTAATATAACATTAATGCATTAATAATATCAGGTGGTTTACACAAGGCAGTTGGATTTTGCATATTCTCCATGCTGCACACTGCCCTAATCACATTATTTGTTTCTCCATAGATGGCAGAACAGTGTCACAGTGTAGCATACGGGGGTCTTGCTCAAGGAGACCCCAGAAGCATTAATGTTATTATAGATGCAAATGACCATGCTAAACCCCGCTCCTCTCACATACCGTCAAGCATTCTATTCTTATATGTCCCATATGCAGCTTACAAGGATAATGGGTAGCAGATTTGCCATTGGAGATTCTTAGTAATTTATGAAACAATCTGTCCTATATTTCAGACACGGACAAAAGCGGGCGTCTCATTTCTAGCCGGTGACTGCCGGTTTTGTCAGCCGAAATGGCAACTGTCGTTGGCAGTATTTATCACCGGTAACTAGCTTGCTATTTAAGCCCACAGTAGCTCCATGAATTGGTTGAAAAAGCTGTCTCCTTTTTTATGTTTCCAGCTAACTCCATTTTAAAACACAACTCTTAAATATGCACTTGATGGCTACATGATAGCGTGCTAAAAGAAAAGCATCATCTTCACCTGTTGATGATGCATGTAGAAAGCGTGGAAATAAAGGAGCAGCATTGTTGTTGTATTGCAGTGTAGTCAGTCCTATGTGTATAATGAGGGAAAATGTATAAATGATCAAACAGTATTTCATCGCACATAACCCTGTTTATGCTTATGCTGCTTAGCTTTGTATGTTTTCTTTTTAGTGTCAGGACTAACAGATGACGTGGCAAATATAATACTATCTCAAGTAACGTTGGCTGGGGTTGCTGGAGTATAAACTTCCCCAAATCCATAAAGAGAAGGACAGATCTAATGTTACCACAAACTCTGACATCGTAGCCACCAGGACCAGCTTCCACACAGCGGGGAAATACTACAGCGTGGATGTGCTAGTTGCGAAATGGGATTTCTTTGGAAGCAACACTCAATTACTACTGTAGGTGATAAGCTAGTAGCCGGACATGCTAACGAGAACAAATACACCTCCCCTCCAAACTCTTTAAATACCAAGTATCACTCTTATTATTGCCCCGTGCACACCGTTTCAGCATGTTGAGAAATCCAAAGCCTGGCAGGCCTTCCGTGCTAAGCTATGAGTGGACACTCGCTGTTCAGGGGAGGGGGTTTGTGAACAGACAATTACAAGCCAGCATGCCGTAGTCTGCATACAGCTGGAATTCACCCTCCCACTGTTGCCAGGATGGAAACCAGCTACCTGTCTTATCATTAGTCAGCCTCCGACTAAAAGTCTTCTCAGTTATTAGTCACTTTGTCTCTGCTGCCATAGGCAAACCAACAATTTAAACGATGATCTCTGTGAAGCCTTATGTCTATGAAAAAAGATACGCCTGCCTGGTTTAATCAATATCTTTACATAATGGGAAAGAGTTATGCTAGTTTTATGATGCAGCAGTAGAAATATCAAGCTTAAAAAGGCTTTGAAATCTGGCATTCATTGCAGTTTTCTTTCTATTTGTATCTCACAAAGACAGAAGCAGTCACACTGAGGGAAAAGAAAGAACTACAAAGATGAAAGACGTTTCTGTAGAAGGTTGTGAGTTTGTAATTTTGCTGGCTTTTGTCGGTGAGTGATGGCTTCATTTTTTTTTCCCAGGGAGAAGCGGTGGCATGTCAGCAGCTTGATGTGTTCAGCTGATCTGATATCAAGGCCAGGGCCTTCTCATGGGCGACAGATTAGTTTCTCCTGCACGGATGTCATGAGCAGACACTGAGTAGACACAGGACAGTGCTGAGGGACGCCTCTGACGGATGACAGCCATTGCAGTATCCTTATTGTCTTTCTGTTTTTCTGTCCAGCTCTCTCTCCAAACAGTCAGCACTCTCTTTTTCTGTAAACATCTCACTGTTTGTCAAGAAAGGAACAGAACTAGTTGAGCCAATATGTGAACACACCGCTGAGTTATACAACACACGTCTGGTCCCTGAGCTGTCTGTTTCTATAGGAAACTGCGATAATACAATACATGGTAAATGTAGATCAAACTTTTTAAGGTATTAACATATTGAGATTAACATGTATTTCCTTAATTTGCCAAATGAAGTTTAGGGCACGAAGGGCGTGACAGCACGCTTTTCTCCTCACTTTGGAATGATCACACATCATGTATTTCAATAAGGAGGGGTCGACTGGAAATGTAATGTATAACGGTATTTTTTGACATAGAGAAGGTCTTTGGTGATTAGACTGTGAAGCATGTTCATAAACCAAAGGTCCATGAAGTTATAAAACAGGACCTGAGCCCAGACGCTGGTGATGGTAGAGGTGGAGTAAAGCAAGTAGGTGGAAAATAGAAGCTATCTGTTGAATCTCGCGTAATAGTAAGTCTGAAAGTCAGAATCACAAACGTACAATGATAAAGAAAATATCTCTTTTCTGCCGAACCTCCGCCAAATCATCATTATTAATATGTACGTGTGATGGTGTGGCTTTATTTTGAAAAACATTGATGTACACAATTACCATATGTAGCAATTGAACTTTAGATTATATTGCAATAAATGGAGCACAGTAGTTCTTACTAAGCTGTTCATGACAAGAGCTCTCCCTCACATATGTTAGGCTTCAGTTAAGTACAACCCATGCATTCCCTCGGTCAGATGGGGTTCACAACCTTATTGCAATTATATTTGACACTAAATTTGCAGCCTACCATTGGACTGCCTATGACACCATGCCTGTTTCACCTTTGCCCCTAATATGGCACCCCGAGTGGCACAGATTTTGGTGACACAGAGTCAGCAAATTAGCAAACCAGTGTAGGCGATGGAAAAGCACAACTGCCTGTCAGAAAAGTATCTACTTTGTTGGCACAAAGCCACTCCTCGCTCAACATGCCTGTGTGAAATTATGGCTCTGGGCTCTTAAAAACATCTTACCAGAAGGCTTTGACAGTACCTTCTAATCAGGTTTCAACAATTAAGATTAACAACACACCAAGAAAGGTTTCTGGCCTCACACATTCTGTCTGAGTCACGAGCGTGTCTTCGCCTGTCTTCTCTGACATTGATTCACTTTCCGCTTTGATGCTTTTTTTTGACCAATCAGACTGGACGCTACCTCAGAGCGGAGAGCAGTGCTGCCACACTTGAAATTACCAGGGAGTAGCAAATGGCTGTTTTGGTTTTTTTTTTGATGGAAGCAAAGTTTTCTTGGGTGGAAAAAAATCGATACTGTTTGTTGGCAATTTCAGGTTGTTGGAGATGTTGGAGACATTCTTTTGAAAGCACCTACAATTAGGACAAACACGCACTTGAAGCCCACCACTGCAGCCAGCAGTACCAGCTGGTATTCTGTGTTACCAGTGATTGTGTTGGCAAGAGGGATAAATGGAGAGAAATTGGTCTTGAATTTCCCTGCTTGATTTTTTTTTTCTTCTGCTGTGTTCACTTAAACTAAACGCTGGTCATGAGAGCTCATGTGCAAGTGTACCAAGGTCGAGTTCCTACTGAGGAATAGAAAAAAATACTTATTAAAAGATACAAATGTATCTTATCTTAGATTTTTTTGCTGGTTTCAGTTCATTTCACCGCAGCATACAAATCAACGTGTGGTGACCTGAAACTGGCATGTGGAAGGTAATCCATCACAGTAAGCATTTAGTTGCCTTAATTTTGTTGTCAAAGGTGTGTTGTTGTTGCATTTTGGAGCAGCAGGGACCTTTTCAGCCACATGCTGAAAATCACATCATGCTGAGTTGCGTTGTCAGAAAATCAAACTCGCCAGATAAGCAACAAGCAAACACGGACGTGCAGACAACAATAACATGAATTTGGGTGTTTTGTTGCATTGAAAGGTTGCAGTTTGGCAGCTGACTGAAACTTCTGGTGTCAGATGTTGGCAGTGATGGAAGCGTGACTGAAGGTAATGGCTTACAAATGCAACCATAAACTGGAGTTTAGCCTGCTGCAAATCCCTTTTAACATGAAACCCTGCAATCGCCACAAAGTGAACAAATATGGCTCATGCTAGTCATAGGTCTAATATTGTCCTTTCAGTCCTTGTATCCTTATAAGCCACAAACAGTACAGACAAAACCCCTTCAGCAGAAGATGCCACAGTATGAAGGTGCAGGTTGAGTCTTTAATCCTTAAAATCAATTAATTCATCTTTTAAAAAAACCAAGTGAAGTCATGAATCATCCCATAACATTTATTAACTCCCTGTACTAGCGTGTATGTCCTTGTTCTTGGCATCTTTCTTGTGTCTATGTTTCTGTCCATGTGCGCTGATCCCTCGTGCTCTTCAGAGTTGGGTTTTAATTCTGCCCTTACAAACTTTTAATTAGCACTTTCATGAGGATATCCCTCTGGAGGGTTTCTGGGTCGACCATGGCTTGGCAGACCTCAGGACAGCTCGGGGAGTGCTGTCATGCTGAGCCACTGTAAGAGACCAGAGACCCTCATTTTATGCTTTTATATGGCATGACCAGAAACAGCCGTAAATATTTTAGATTTAAATATGTGAATGAACAAGCGCACACATTCGAAGAAATCCTCTCCTCCACGGGGAGACATTGCCAATCTGATGGGGAATGTAAAGTAAGAAAAGGGAGGAAGAGTAATGGGGAGTAAATGTGCTGTTCTGAATCTAGGACAGCCTGGAAGAAGCACTTCTCCTCCCCCCTCCCACTCTCTCAGTGTGGTCCAGTGTTACTCTGATGTTGATCAAACTTTGTTCACACATGCCAGTGCATCTCTCTTCAGTGCTGAAGGTTAGCGGTTTTTCCACCTCTCCGTCTCTCACATCTGCCTGTCTCTCCGGCTTGCAGATGTCACCTCGTCGCCGTCTCTGCCTCTATCGCTCTTTTTCTTACTTGCTTTTATCTCACTGCGTTCGCTGTTTGAGTGCCTTCACAGCTGCCGATACAGTGCATTAGACTGCACAGCACTGCGTGGCTGCGTGGCCTCACGTTCCTCGTTTTTTCCCCACACATGCATACATGTTTAGTCTGTTTACAGTGTATTCTTCCTTTGAGCAGGGTGTAAGGTCGAGCAATGGGAGGAAGGAGGGAACCTTTTTTCGTGTCCTAGTTTCTTTGCTGTGGCGACTATTGGTTATTGCTCTGTGTCCTTCTTAGTTTTGGCTCAGCGCAGCTCGTCAGGAGAGTGAGCATTAATTCTCTCCGGCTGTGTGTGGTTCTTGTGCAGATCAATAGATCCAGTCGCTACCTATTTAAGAGGGAGGGCACCACGCTGTTTGTTTTGGCGACGGGTGGGCAGACCCTGTGAAGTAGCATTAACAATAAGCGCGGTGCAGGACAACGCTTGAGCAAGCAAAGTGAGCAGAGTGCTGTGTGTGTATAGTAGGCTCTAGCACATTTAAGTGTCCAGGTTTGCATTTGTACATATCTGTATTAGTGTGTGCATGGACACACACGGAATATTGGATTCATTGTTTGCACGTATGAGAGAGATGATTATAAAGCACTCGGCTGCCTTTAGAGCAGAGCAGCAGTCCAGTCTCTTGGGCTACAGAGGGCTTGATAAAGACTATGGGTCACAGTAGCAGGCAGGACTGGCCGTGCCACTGCCTGCTCAGAATCGATAAAGAGCGGGAGCCTCGACGGGCCTGTCAACACTCACGGCAGCTTGATATGCCAGGGTGAGACGGCCTGTGCACTGCCAAGGTCGGCCGTAGTTATGAAGAGGTCGAGGATTTGGCTAGGTAAACACACTGTCCTCTCCCTGAGAATACAAAGCAGCCGCGCCACGCTGACTGTCAGTGAAAAGAGCACGCTGACAAAACAACGAGGCCAGGTTGGAGGACGGGGGGGAAGCAATAAGCAAGAGAAGGTTAATGGGAAAGATAGACAGAGGGGGAGAGAAGGAGTGAGCAAAATAGATTAGATAGTTATCATGAAAAAAGATAAATCAAGAGATTTAAAGGAGAATCAGACAAAAAAGGTGGTTAAAACTCAGGATCCAGCTAAAGAGAGAATGAGGCAGAGTGCAGAATGACACAAAGTAGAAGCAGCACAGACACAAAATGAAGTCTTCCATTGTTATCTGAAAAAGTAGATAATAACCCAGTTTGTTGAATGAGCGACTCATCAGAGAAGTGCTTGGACACTGTGACTGTAATTTCATTGGAGGTGATTATCGTTCACTCTCTTCATTCAAAGAAAGGCCAGAAGCTTCCTCTCTCCACTCGTTCTGCTCATTGCCACGGCTCTGATTAATGCATACGCTAATTATAGTTTAAGAGAAATTGCGGTTTCATATTTCATAAGGAATCCTCTGTTCCAGTCATTCCGGATGAGAGTACACAGATTTGTCAGCTGATGTTGTTTGATGAGGGGGCGTGTTTGCGTGTTGACAGGACACCTCAGCTCTCACTGGATCCATCTTTAGAGAATGACAAGAGGTCCGTGACGAATTAAATGATGGATTACATTTGTGCAGCTGATTTCTGACGCCCTCGGTGTGGTATCCATCAGTCTGTCGTGTACTGGATTAATCTATCTGCTACTCCATCCTATTGAGGGATTTTTTTTACTCTGACTTTTGTTTTTTTGTGCTCTGTGGCAATAGAATATTTGAAATAAAATGCTAACACCAGCATGCTAACACGCAGGCAGCTAGAACCATGGCTAATAAAATGATCTTGAAGGAATGAATTGGCCTTTGTGTTTCTACCTGCCTAAGACATCAGTATGTTTTCAGACATCATTTAGTAAACTCGTAGTAGAAGTAGAACGTCTGAGCCTCTACACTGCATTCACATGGTGTTTCACCAGTTGATTTTTAATTAAATCTGTGGAATCGCTTTGCAGCACAAAATAACTCAACACAAAGCACGAGGTGGGCACTGCCCTTTCAGCACAAATCAAGCTAAAGCTTTTAGAGATACTATAAAAGCTTTGTAGCTATGGCGCTGTAATCAAGGGCTGCGCTTGACCTTATTGTTGCTCTTCAAAACAAATGCACACAGTGATGCCAGGAAGGGAGGATCATTCACTTTCCTATAGAAAACAGCAGGGTTTTATAGGAAATGTTGTCTTAACGCTGAGAAGCGCCAACAATACCACAGACGTGACATACAGTAGAAGTGGTTTTGACAATAGTCTAATTTGTCCTGTTGTACCCACTCTATTCCCAACAGGAGAGGTTCTTCGTCTCGGGAGGATCTCAGGCCACACGGTGAACGGTGGCTGGTCTTCCTGGAGTTCCTGGTCCCAGTGCAGCAGAGACTGCAGCCGGGGAATCCGCAGCCGGAAGAGGACCTGCAGTAACCCAGAGCCCAAGCACGGAGGTCAGACCTGCATGGGGCCGGCACAGGAGTATCAGGAGTGTAACATCACCCCTTGTCCAGGTAAGGAGTGCACGCATATATGCACGCTACAAGCCAGTTTTAGTTGCAAAGACACGCATGCTGCACACAAACCCTATTGGCACAATAAACGGGGGACACACAGAGATAAGATTTACAAGACCAGAAGTCAATTACTTTGCCAGCTCTCCTTTTCCCTCAGATAAATACACACCACTCCACACCATACTCAAGCTATGTTTTTCCATGATTAATGGATAAAGAATTACATTGACAAAATGACTTACCAAATCATCAGGAACCACAAAAGAAATCAGTTGCAGATAAGAGGTGTGATGAAGACCCCAATTTACACCAGGAATCAAAGAGACAATCCCTGTGGCGCTCCACTATGTAATTACATTGCTGGGTAATTATGCTGCCAGCTATGGGAGACCTTATTCTGTTGTGAAAATGCATTTTCAACACTCCTCTAGTGGAAGACGGCGAGAGGACGCTTTCTAATTAAAAGAATACTCTGTCTGACAAGGCAAGTAAGCTGTCGAAATGGAAATCCAGCGCTTAGTTTGGCATAAAGCACACCTGGTATCCAGCACAGGTGCCAGGCAGACAAGCAGGACGTTGTGTCAGTTGATTATTAATCAAGCCCCCTGGAGTAGGGCTTAGGTCTCCTGCTAAAAGCCTAAATCTGCGTATCATCTGCAGCAGCCGCAATCTGTCTTCATAGCTGCTGCCACTAGCAAAAGAGACGACAGGCTCAGCGGCCATCGATACCATTTTTTGCAGCCTGTCAATTCATTCAGTCCAAATGCATTCAGCTCCCAACAGCTTGGGCGCAGTCGCTAATAGGCTGAGCTTTTATCAGCTGCGAGCTCAGATGAAGACTTTGGATGGATGCATGAGCATCAGATTTGCCTTGTTCAGGAGGGCTCTGCCTGTATGGCTGCCACAAGTGTTCCCCCCTGAGTAAAATTGTCAAGTGAATGCACTTTGATTTTCTTGTGCCGCATCACTATGCTAATACATGTAGTACACCTATTCTGTTGACGGTAATAATGCCGCAGCTACAACATGTTGATGAACAACTCCACACTCCTGTCCCCCGAAGGAACCGACTTAACCCAGCCCGAGTAGCAATGAATACTAATGCATTCTCAATTAGCACCCCTCTGAAAGTGAGATATTAGTTTGAGGCAGGCAGACCGTGCCGGTAGACCAATTGTAATCCTCCTATGGCTAATCCAGTGCTTCTTAAATGTGTTAGTGCACTGTGAAGGAGAAGGGAAGAGAAAAGGTGTTATGCCTACCATCTATCTGGTTTGGAAACAAATGAATCCATGTTTTCCTTCGTCTGCGCCTGAGATGAGACGATCCGTCATCGGGGGCCAGGAATCGACTTATGTGTCACTTTGTGATAGAGAAATTACACTGAGACGACAAAAAGAATCGGCAACTTCAATTACCTGCACTGTGCCGCCAGCCATCATCAGGTCTTTAAAAGCAATCCATGAGTGGTTCCAAAAGGGGAATATCTCTCTGCCACAATGAAGTATGGTTTTATCCAAATGACTGACCAGAAGGATATTTCCCTCCGTGTGATGCATGGCCAAAGATTTTCCCAATTTTATTGCTCTTCTTCCTCCTTTCTTTTCATTTCTCCCACATCTCTTTCTCTCCCTCTTCTCACGTGTTTACAGTATGTCTTCCTTATGTGCTGGTACAGTCGGGGAGTTTCACTTGTTTTTAACAGCCTGTTGCTTGCCACTTGGCACCACATGAGGCAAGAAACAACAACGGCGGATTGCGCTGCTTCATTTATCTTTATTAATCAGAGGAGAGATTCTTGAGTTCGGGGAGGGTGGGGGGGGGTCAGGCCTTTGCTGTAACAGCTGGCTGAAGTACACTTCCTGTCACTTCAAACCACTCTGTCTCAAAAAAACCACAAAATTTCAAATTGCTTCATATTTCCGCGTCACGCATCGCTGTTTTGAAATGACTTCCAATCATGTTCAGAGGAGAAAGTCTTTTGAAATGACCAGGAATCTAAATCCTAGCAAACATGAAGAACATATTTTATGGAATATTCTCCTACAAAACAAGAAACTGGTAAATGTAGTAAATATTTCCTACTTACAAAATGGTAATACTAATATAATCATGCAGTTCTTTAGCATTAACATGAACAATGTGACGCTGATATTTCTTGGTTTAGTGGACGGCAGCTGGTCATGCTGGTCTTCATGGTCCAAGTGCTCTGTGACGTGTGGAGGGGGACACTACATGAGGACGCGCACCTGCAGCAACCCCCCGCCAGCTTACGGAGGGGACATCTGCCTGGGCCTGCACACTGAGGAAGCACTGTGCAATACACAAGCCTGTCCAGGTACAGCACACACACACACATACCTCAGTGATAAGCAGCTTGGGGCTCTGAATCGGCCACCAATCCATCACAGGTTCATTGCCTATTTTCTTTAGTCTCAGTCGGCCCCTCAGAGGGCACTCATGCATGACTAATATCCAGCTGAGGACACACACACAACTCATAAATGGACACACATTGGACAGGCTGTGCGATATACTGTCATTGCCATTTCCAGAGAGCTGGTCCAGCTGGTCGGAGTGGTCTCACTGTGACTCCAACGGGGCCCAGATGCGTGTGCGTCACTGCGATGTCCTGTTTCCCACTGGAAACCAGTGCTCAGGAAACAACAGCGAGACCAGGCCATGCTCTCCTGACTCCAATTTTATACCAGGTGATCACACACACACACACAGCCGCCTTCTCTTTAGAATAATCATGGGCACTCATGCGTGACTTGACACACAATTTTGAGCGCGCACACTCATTCTCTGCACCACCCACCACCATCAGCCCACAGCGGTAATTCGGTTAATTTCCAAGAATCCTGTGATAATGAAATACGGTGTTGATCCCTCTAAGGGACTCGTCTCAGGTCGGAGGTCAGGTTCGGCGACAGGGCAGCACTTTTGGGGATGGCTGGGATTAGTGTCTTGCTCAAGGACTCCTCAGTGCAGCAGGTGATTACACGGGGGCGTGAACTCGGGTGCTACACTCAAGGGCTGTCTCCCTACTCAGTCCAACATCTCGGCTGCTATATTAGTTTCATTATGAGCCTCGGAGTCTTATCAGGCCATGAGAAAAGCACTGACACCAGCAGTTTTACTTTTTTTTCAAATGTTGGAAGGAAAGGGGGAATTGGCTCCTGTTTGTTTTTTTCTTTACCGGGTCATTCAAGCATTTCCAGTTTTTCTTGAATATTTTCTGGCATCCATGTTTAAGTGATAATTTGCCCATTAAGAATGCAACATTTCTTCCAGTGAGAGTAATTGAATATGGAGGACCATAACTGCCACATTCAAAAATAAATGACTCAATAAATAAATGAATATGCCATTAAATGCAGCAACAATAATAAAAAAATTAATTAAGGCATTAGTTAATGAAATGTTAAATAAATTGATATTTCTGTATTTATTTCTGTGTTATTCCTCCTTTGCATATAAATTCCCCTATTTATTTAGTTTCCCACTCAATTATCCATTTAATTTATTTATTTATAAATGTATTTATTTATGTATTATTTTCCCTTTGTATTTTCCCCTTTATTTTATTTCCCCATATTTATTTATTTCTGTACTGTTTTTCCTTTGCATTCCTTTTTACATTTATTTTTCTATTTACATTTCTGTATGCATTTCTACTTTGTTATGCAAATGAGAGGGGTGCTGTCTTTCAGTGTGTCAGGCCTGTGGTTTTTTGTTGAACTTTGTTGTATTATCTCAAACACACCATTAGTATTGAAATCTGCTTAGACAGGCATCTGCCTATTGATGGCCAGTAATGTGAGACACCCTATAGCATTGATCTGCTACACAGAGATCATTAAACCCTCCCCTTTTAACAAAGGATGCTTATGTTATTCACATTGTATCACACTGCAGCTGCTATAAATGTGTGTATATATTTGGAAAAAGTTATATATTCATGGGTAGAGTCCTGGAATTCCTAAACTTCAAGAATCATTCATTATTAGATAGAATAAACATTTGATTGAAACATAAATTTGTAACCTTTCTGTATTAATTAGTAGGGATATAATAGTCATGAAAATCCTTCACAGGTCTTTATAGAATCACCCATTTGCCTTTATACCTTATCATCCATCCCATTTAATGGGAAAGGTAGTCCATTAAGGTTCATTAGCAACGTCTTGTAGTTCGTTTCCTTTAATGAGAGCTGATACTTTTCATAAACCACTCCAGGTGCCACAGCCTTGATTATCTTGTGGAGTTTTTATGATAATCTGTTTCATATTGAGTACAGCTTTCATCTCCACACTCACCTTCAAGGGTACAATTTGTCATGCTAACAGGGGTGCATGTGGTTGCTGGCCCTAATTCTGCTGCCTTTTGCTGTTTCTTCTCCTTTGTCAGAAGTCTCGATTGCACGCTCCAGCCAGGAGGAGAGGCACTGTGGAGGTAATTTCTACTGTGTGTGTGTGTGTGTGTGGGTGTGTGTGTGTGTAAGATAGGGAGGAGCGGATAACACCTGGCATTGCACATGTACAGCATCTTTGCTTTCCAATGCTGCTTAACGGCATTTAAATCCAGCTGTAAACAGACCCAAGACGCATGAAAGAAAAAGGTTGATCGGATTATATCTGGAGATAGTCAAAGATGCACTGTATGAAATTAGTTTTTTGAAAATGCTCCGCACTTCTCAAACCATAAATATAATTTCATCCCAAAAAGAATAAAGTCATCTTAAGGGCAGCAGAGTATAGATGTTGCTGTCTTATGTATATATAATAGTATACTGTTTGCAGTGCTGCATATGGTTTAAAGCAAACTTTAATTTACTTCGTCTGTACAGTAAAATCCTGGTTTAGAAATATCTACCATGGTGAATGACCAAAACACTGTAACTTCCACAGTTGGAGTTTGAGTGAATCAATAAAATCACTTTTAACAGTGTCGTCTTACAGCCCAGCTGCAACCATCCAGATATGAGAATGCTCAGAGTTGTTGAAAATGCAGATAGACTCATCTAAGTTGCCTTCAAGAGCTGCCCTGCACCCACAGCAATAATCCACATGAGGAGAAGCGAGGACCTTTTGTGCCCTGAGTTCTGCCTCTCATGCAGGCTGCAGGCTGCTCTTACTATCATTATTTAGCTTGTTGGAGGCTGTGTGCAGCCTGAGAGGTTATATAGATATATAGAGTTATATTGATTACTGTAGCAGATGTATGTCTCTATCCATGAAACATGAAGTTCAGTAGAGATAGTGCACACTGAAACCAGCATTACATATACATATTAATTATGTTAGACTACCTTTATTGTGGAAAAATAATGATTTAACGACTCATTAAATCATGTATTACCTGCTATTATCAATTGCTAATTGTTTGATAGAGCAGTACATAAAAATACAGAAAATACAGTAATTTCTTTATTTTATTTTAATTTTACGCTTTTTCTTTTTGACATGCAACAGATACCCCTGAAAATGACACAGCAGGCAGTCGCACAGAATAATTCAAATATTAATTAACATTTTTTTGAAGGAAAAAGAGGTTGTATTTATATTTGACAACTGAGGAAAAATATTCTCACTGTAATTATATCCTGTGCTGTAATATCTGGGCGATAGTAGCATGTTAATGCCAGATATAAACAGGGCATAATGTATGTTTTATCTTTCATCTGTGCTATGTAGTTCCCATTAGCACACAGTAAGGACACAAAAATAGAACACAAAGAGAAAGAGAAGGGAAAAAAGTAACAAATATTCTTAATTTTCTTCAACAGTTCAAAGGGGGCGCCTTTATTGCAGAACATGCCATCATTATTATATGAATTGCAGCTTCAATTACCACTTCCACTTGTGAGAACTGACAGAGAATTATCCCCATCCTCCTTCTCCTCCTCCTCCCGCCTTTCTTCTTGCAGACTTCAACCTCTTCCACATGATCGCCGTGGGGCTCAGCAGCTCCATCCTCGGCTGCCTGGTTACCCTGCTGGTCTACTCGTACTGCCAGCGCTACCAGCAGCAGTCGCACGACGCCACTGTCATCCACCCCATTTCAGCCGCTCCGCTCAATACCAGCATCACCAACCACATCAACAAACTGGACAAATACGACTCGGTGGAAGCCATCAAGGTCTGTGGGCGGGTTTGCACTGGGTTCACTGCGGGTCACGCTTGACAGATGTCAGGATGTGTAGAGGCAAAGCAGCGGTTTGTGACATTTCCTTACTGTTTGACTTAATCAATTGATGTCACACTCCCTCTCCAAGTCAGTGAGCAACGGTTTGCCTCTTCCTCCAATGTCAGTTGTGATTAAATACACTTCTTACTGCATGACTCCGACTGTCACGCCACCTCCTGACACTCTCTGGTCGTGTAACAGATAGGCAGTTGTTCGTACATCTTCTCTCCGTGTGGTCCTCTGCTGTGTGTCTCAGTGTGTGACTTTGTTCTGTGTCAGTGGTCATACACTGCTTTCTCATAACATACTAATGCAATTACTTATCAGCGGGTGGGTAGGTAATCAGCGAAGGCGCGCTGTATCCGCACATTTCCCTGCTCAGGCAGGTTCTTTGTGTGATTATTGCATCCTAAATTGCAGACATTCAGATGCACCAGAGCCAGTGACAGACCCAGCTACTCACATGGTACAAACAGCCTCTTATCCACTGATACATCAGGCCTTTAGTGCCAGGCTGAGCTGGTGATTAGTGCTTGTCCACAGCTAGTCCGTGCTCCAGCTGGGCGTATTTGCAAGAATAAAGGGTGATTCAACCACTTTAATCCTCTGTGCATTTCTTACCCTAAAAAGGAGCTTCAGAAGCAGTGAATCATGATTTTATACCAATAATGGAATTTGACTCAAATCTTACAAATTACACTTGCTGGCCACTTGGTTTGGCACCTGTTGGTCTTGGCTACATGGCATTTTCAGTAGTTGTAGAGAAGCTAAGCGTGAGCATTTGCTAATCCACACCCTCTTTACTGTAGCTACTGTTGCTACGCCTGTCAAGCTTTCCATTCTCACGCGGCAGACATGCAGATTACAATAATAACGGTTGCAGGTTACAATTTGTAATTTTCCAGCTCGTTTTAAACTCTCTATTTTTAATTTAAGTCTTTAATTTAACGCTTGGCAGTAAGCTGAACATGCTAGCGTTTGCAGCTTTTGCTGGAGCAGACAGGGACAGCGTTTCCTCACACCTTTGCTCTTGTGTTTTTAGTTTAGGACAGGTTAGGTTCTCTCCTCTACAGCCCCTTATGCACGGCGTCAAAATGTAGAGAAATTCAAAGCATGACAGACAAGCCGGGCGTAAGGGTTTCGCAAACGGTTTTACACTGAAACTCCAACTCACCTTGGTATTACAGTCGACTTGTTTTCACTGATAAATTAGCAATTTCTTTCAGCAGGTTTTCTATTTGTTTGTGCTTGATATCCTCTATTCTGTCAGAGGAAGTCTTTAACGTTATAAACTAAGTGAATACCTGGATCAATGTTTGCAAAACTACTTCACCGATATGAAAGTGTTTTGTAAAACTGCCACAGAGAGAACAGAGCCTTTGGCTCGGATCAAACTTCTCCCAATGTAATTTCACTGTGGAATAAAAGGTGCGAGGAGCGTTCATCTGTCATGCAATTAGAGTCAGGAGCATGGAGCATAATTCAGTTAGTTCTGTTGCAGATAGGGGCGGATATGAGAATAGACAGTCCACGTGAAAATACAAAAGGAGCTGCATGACAAATGAACACTGTCTAATTTTCCAAAAGCACATTCTGCCTCCAACCCGCACTCGCTGAGCCGATACAGTTTACGAATTTTCAGCCATTAAGTGTGCAGCACCATAATATGCCTCCTTTTAGCGTTTATAGAGAGGAGTGATGAGCACCTGATGCTGTATTTTAAGAGTGTTTGGCTCAAACCCTGTTGTTGATGACACATTAGTCATTATTAGCATGCACATTGTAGCATAGCTACTGGTTTCTTGGCCAACTGGAGTGTTTCCAGCAGTCTAGTTTATGATCACAAGCCTAACTCACCATTAAGCTGTAGTTTTATGTACAGTTTATCATATTTCCAGGCTTCCTGTAAAACAGAATATGGCCTTAGGGTTTCTTTGAGGATGACTCCTGCCCATTCCTCTCCTCCTTGCAGCCAGATGTGTCGGTACTCTTGCCCTTGGACGACCCCGCCATGCACCAGCCTCTCTCTGCTAACATGGGGGTGTCCATGCGTGGCCTGGAGATTTTCTACTAACTACTGAACTCTGACCTCTACAACATCCCGCCTCTTGACCCCCCCAACAACTCTTTGACCCCAACCACTACTTCTTCCTCTTCCCCACCGTGCCCCGCCCTTCCACTTCCTGTGGCACTTCCTGCGTGTGGCAGGTTGGAGTACAGACTCTAGTTTCTCTTTCCCTGCTCACACCCTTTCATCCCTCCATCACACCCCCCCTTCTCCATCCCAGCTTGTGAGAAGGCAGTGTATCCCCCCCCCCTTATTTTTCTCTTTCAACAAGTCCCTCCATTTGCATGTTTTTTTCATGTTCGTCTTTCTTGTTTTGTCCTCTGTTTTTGCTTGATGGTGTGAGAAAGAAAAGTCATTGCGATGCCGTTTTTATTATGGTCCTCTGTTGCCTCTCTATCACTAATGCCACTAGTTTTAGCAAATTTAGTTTACTGCGCCAACAACACAAATGTAATCATTCTTCAGCCAATTAAAGAGGTTTAAGGCAAGAAGACAAAGTAGATGATGCTAACAAGCACAGCTGTTAAAAAGCAGCCATGGGGCCACCTGCAGAGACACATAACCATCTCTGGGGCCGCGGGAGTGTTGATTACATTCTCTTTGTGTGGAAATCACATAATGGGAAAGAAGGAAAATATATGGGGTTTTTTTGTCCAGCGCACAAGTTCCTTATCAGTCGAAAACATCCATCAACTGCAAATGCCACATCATCAAGCGTTCAATTACACTGCCCCAAGGGACTCCCAGAAAACAATCTCGCACTCTACAACAGACTGGATATGAACACATCATTTTGCCAAATTGCTGATGTTGCATTGAGCACCACATCAGAAGCTCGTTCCATGTTTACTGTGTCACCCAGGGACAGAGAAGACGCCCCCATGGCTCTTCCTTATTGTTTAACAGAAAAGAGACCCTCTTTTTGATTGAGTTTTATGGCTTAGACTGTCCTAGAGGACCAACAGTCTGAGGGCCATACAAACTGCTGATGCTGGGTATTAGAGATGACAGAGGTAGGCATACGGACGCACCTCAAAATTCTTTAGCCCTGTGGTGGCTTATCATTTTTCCAGCCTGTTTGCAAATGCTTTGACCTTGCTCTGTGAAATGTATGTTTCATTCACTGAGCAGCCTACCATTGATTTGTGTTGCTCCTTTTTTTTGTTTTGTTGTTTTGGCTAGATGGATTTGCTTTTACCTTGCCATCTGGGCTGAATGATCACTTGATCCATGTGTCGCAAACAAGTTCGTACTGACTCCTCTCCCTTTCTCCTCTCCCCTCCATCTATTTGTTTTTTTTTTTGTTATCCACAGGCCTTCAACAAAAACAATCTGATTCTGGAGGAAAGAAATAAGTACTTCAACCCACAGCTTGCCGGGAAGACCTATACCAACGCATACTTCACTGACCTCAACACCTACGATGACTATTAACCCTCAATTCAGCAGTTCAGGCTCCATACCATAGCTCGGACACCACCCCTATCATCCATTTTGACTGTATTCTTTTGTTTGTGCTTTGTATTGAAATTATGACACCATGCGTGGGACAGTCCCACTCTGAGACTCTATGGCAGCTGGTATGTAATGAAAACAGTGTTGCCAACAGAGGGAAATGCCCACTTTCTCTCAGGTGCCTTGGGGTACACTTGGAAAGTTAAATTCTTGACTCTCGCTGAGAAACGGACAACTGGATTTCCCAACGTGGACAAAAAGGGAAAAATAAGAACTCAACTCCAAGACTGTGGGATTTGTGATCCCTTTTAACTTTCCTGTGACGCCTCTAAAAGAAGAAAAGATAAAGACCTGTATTTGTAATGATGGAAAATAACCACAAAACCGCTTTGCATGTTTTCTCTGCCGTTCTGTTTCATTTTGCATGGTTGATCGCATTCCAGGTTTCGGGGACTTGCAAGGAGCGTTTTTGCTGGTCCAAGGTTCGGGACTGATTTTGGGAGTCGTAAAAAAACAAAGCCTGTGGTGATGCCTGATGGCTTTTACCATTTACTTACCGTTACCGGCTCTAGCAGCTAGCAGTGATTGAACTTTAAGTGTAAAGTTGGTTTGTATTCTCTTTTTTCTGTTGTTTTATTTTTGCTTTTAAAGGTGCATATGTTTTGTACAGGAAGTTAAGTTTGAAGCCTATGTCTGTAGTTTTTCTAAATACATTTATTCAATGTCTCAAGTGTTTAAAGAATAAAACATTTCCTTTTGAAAAGAAAGAAAGGTTTCCGTGCATTCTGAAAAGTAATCGGGAGTATTCACATCAGCCTGCAACAAGTTCAGTCTTTGTCACCGTACTTTTTATATTTTTTGTAAAAAAAAAAACGTTTTTGAATTTTGATAGTGTTCTCTATTCCTTTGGCTTCTGAGTTAAATATGTATTTGTGAGAGCAGGATGTTAATGGCATTTACTGTACAGATGGAGCATAGCAAGTACTATTCTCCTGAACCCCAACTGGAGTGCTGCCCATATACTATAAGGTGAAATCCATTCATCAAGGTCAGACATTTCTGTTCAGAGTGTATGACCAAATATTCGGTTATTCAATGGTTCAGTTTCAACTAACTCTTTTTACATGTTTGCTTGTGTTACTGTGCATAAATTAAAAGCTGCTTCGTACACAACAGCCTTGTCAGAGTGTGAGTTACACAGATTCCTTTCTCCACAATCCCATTTCTTAAGTTTTGATGCCTGCGATCTCAGAAAGTTTTATTTTTGTCTCTGGCTCTCGTGAATGAACGAGGAGTGTGAGACACCTCTGTCCACTGTGGTTTGCTCTGACAATTTTGGAGACTTTGATATTCCTCGAGCAAAACGCTGTAAAACCACAGCACCATGAGCACCCACCAGCACTTCATAAATCACTCAAAACCAGAGTAGAAGACCCCCCCCCCGCCCACTCACTTTTTAAAGGAGTCTTCAGCAGGGCCCTGCAGTGACAAATGGCATCGGCGGCGGTGAAAGGATGCTTGAAGGATACAAATCGCGCAAGGCAGCAGGGTAAAGGTGGAGGGGGGGCGCTGTCTGAAGTCCAAACTCTAATCTGTATGATGGGGTGTTACACCACACACAGTGCTGTTCTCCATCAACCTTCAACCTGACGTCCCATCTGTGTGCAGAGGGTAATGGAAGGGGTGTTATTAATCACCCTGCTGTTTGGTTGGTTGGAGGTGGGGGGGGGTGCTGATGCAGCCCAATGTACGTACGGCCCAGCGCTGTCTGGCTCCAGAGAATCAATCTCTACCTTCATTCTTACTACCTGAGAAAGCAATGCAGCAACTTACACACAGATGGCTGTACATGCACATATACTGTAGAGGCTGGAGGAAAGTGAGTGTGTGTGCAAGTGTGTATGCACATGTATGTGTGCGTTAAAGGTTGGCCAAGTTCGTTTGAGCAACTGCAAATGTTAGCGTTTCTCTAAATATTGGTATTCCTCACAATGCTTTTTCAGACTGTGCATTTTGTATTAAACAGCCATTTGTTCTCCCAACACTGACCTCACCAAACTTGGATTGATGAATCATTAATGCATGCACACATAATGCACATTTCCTACACACACACACACACACACACACTCACATCTACAGCCAGCAGAGTAGTGCTGAAGCCGTCTTTGGCACTTATATCATGCCGCAAATTTGCCAGCAACGTGAGCTATGCAGCTCGTAGTCAGTCAGACACATGTGACATTCCGCCTTGACAGCAGGGCCGAGGACAACAAATGACTTTCCCAAAGTGGCATTTAGGGACTGTGAAAGGTCACAGCTAAAGGTCACAAGAGCAGGGCTTGTGCCTGTCAGAGAAACTGACTGTGTGAGGGCCTGCATGTGTATAAAGAAGTCAAAGTGTCATGAGATGTGACTCGCAGCATGAGATGGAGTACAATCTGCATCTTGTTTTTTTATTTGTGTATGTGGAAGGACCACTTTGGTCCACACTAAAATATCTCAACATTTAATGGATGGATTGCCATAAATCTTTCATGTTCATTCATTCATGTTCCCCAGAGGATGAATCCTACTGACTCTGCTGATCCTCTCATTTTTCATCTAGCGCCACCATGAGTTTGACATTTTTTGTTTCTAGTGAAATACCTCAACAACTATTGGATGGATTGCCATGAAATTTGACATTCATGTTTTCATGTTCTTTAGTAAAGGTTTGCAGCCTTTTTAATATATTACATACAGTACAATTCTGTGAGTTAAGCATGAGCTCTGGATAGACGTTACAAGTTGTGAAATAAATGTAAAAAACAATAGTAAACAGTAAAGTACAACGAGGTCATGGATTTACAAAAACAACTAAACTGACTTCTGAATGGGAAGATAAAAAATGTAAATGTATGTAAAAAGGTCAGTTACATTAATATGTATAAGTATTACTAGAGAGCCTCAGCCATTCCATCAGTGTGATGATATGTATAAATACAACATCTCATTATCCTGGATACGCTCATGATGAGTCCAAACATAATCTCTAGTATATAACAATATTGATAAAAATAATGACCCGTAAACATCCTATGTGGACTGAGAAAGCTCTGCCTCCAAACCTATTTTTTTCATGTGTTTGATTGATACTCTTATAATGTGATTAGAATACAAAATACATTTACTATAAATAACCTTCTCCAAATATGAGCCAGGCTTCTCTGTGCATGTAACCATTTTGCTCATGAAGCATTCAGGAGCTCGGTTAATTAGCAGCCTGTATACAGAGGCCTCTGAGTGGCAAACAAGGTGAGTGAGTGAGATTGTTCCTGTCAGGCAGGTAACAGAGCGTGAACATCCCATTAAACACCTCTTTTTCCTCTCGAGACCAGACTGTCTCTCATTCACATGGCTCACTGTGCATTGGACTGGCCTCTCGGCACCTCACTGCACTGTAATATCAGCAGGGATAACTATACAAATTGCCCAAAAATGATGTCCCAACAGACCACAAGTGGCCACTCCAGCTGCTGATGTTATTCAGTTAATCCAGCCCAATCTATTGAGTCGTTTGTTGTGGAGGGAATCGGAAGACGTTATAGCTAAATCTGGGACGAGACCTCATGCAGTCAGCGCAGGGCACTCTGAAAAATGCTTTCAGGGAAGAAAACCAAGTGATGAATGTACTGTTGCGTTATGTTTGTATGAGATGGGAAAAGTGATGAGAGTAAACGTGGACTCACAACCCCGGGGAAGACTGAAGACTACTGAACAATTTATGAGCTGTCATTAAATGTTGTGTTTTTTTTCAGTAGGAAAATAACAGTGATTACCGACGCCTGTCATGCAGTGGAACCCTTGAGGTGGGCACATGTTTTCTCTGCGCACACAGAGAGACAATTTAAATGATGCTTTTCTACAGTCACTCTGTTTCTGTTTCCACGTGAGGCCGAGGTGAAGCCCTGCGGATTTACCACTCTATTTGTTGTTGCTTTGACGCTGTAAATAGACCAAGTCAGACAGAGGATTCTTTAACTAGCCCCCAGATGCATTAGAGCATCCCCATAAGTATCTATTCCTCTATGTTTTTAAGCAAACATTCCTTAATGCAGCTTCAGTCCAGATTAACATTACTACGTATTCTAAGCAAACAGATGAGAGAGATTTTTCAAAGCAGCTCTAATCTCCATAAGGCCCCTGCTTGCCTTGCGTAAGGAAAAATATTTTTCATTTCATTGATGTCTTCTAATAAAATTTTGTTTCGTATTCGGAATCCTGCACTCACTGCATTAGAATCTGTCGTCGTCTATTTCCAGATAGCACAGCAGTCCTGCACAAACCCTGCTTTTCCGTCGTCCCAGACAGAAGGAAGCACAACTTCCAGCAGCGCTCACTCAGACAGATATGTGTGGGTAGATAGGAAGCTGGCTCGACGCTGTCGGTTCCGTCATGCCAGACTGAAGGATGAATGTCACCGTAGGCACTAATGCCAGTTGAGGGATGCCACCATAGATTCCACCCCAAGACATCTGGAATCCCAGGTGCCCGTCGCGCCGATCCAGGTCTCAGCTGCAGGAAGCCAAGAGTCCTCACGGATGCCAAGAGCCTCGCAACACCAGCCAAGTCACACTGAAGTTTATCGGCTCCACCACAACCCTTTATGGGCCCATTCACCTCAATCAAAGCTGTTATTTAGGTAACGAGCCAAGATGGCAGATATCGCTGTGCTCCAATTACCCACTATGTCTCCTCCTTCTTCCCCTGCCAGCTTTCCCCCACAAGCCCTGATTCTCCTCAGCGTGCCCAGCTGCTCTGGCGCAGCTCCGCTTCCTTAGTGTCTGTGCAGAGGGAGACCTTTCAGAACAGAAGGGCTCTGTCAGCGCTAGAGTCACTCACAAGGGCTATTGATGACAGATGTGGCGTTTGGTACAGCGGGTACAAGGGAAGGTGTCTCTCAAAGTGCAATGTCAGAGGCAAAAGAAGTACCTATTATGCAGAATGGCCCCCATCAGTGTTATATTATTGGGTCATTATTATTGATATAATATACAGTATGGTGGTGTAGTTGGTCATTGTAGGCGGAGCTAATATTAACTATTTCATATGTAGTTCGTTAATCTAAAATGCATCATATTTCAAACACTTACATCTTGATCACTTAAAGTAGCCTGTAGTAACTTGATTTGTCATATAAGTGTAGTATAAAGAACAATATTTCTCTCTGAAATGTTATAAATTAGGCTTTAAAAATATGGCACAGACATTAACAGTTACCTATATCTTTTGTGACTATTGCTTCACAATAAAATGTGATACATAACCTTTTAACTTCAAGTCATTCATCTAATGTTACCTGCAGTTTCTCTCATCTAATGTTACCTGCAGTTTCTCTCTGCAGTTGCTCTTCGCAGCAGCAGTTCAGTCATGGTGCCGCTCAGACTCCTCTCTCTGAGTCACCGCTTCCATCCTCTGCTCCTCTGCTTCTTTTTCATTGGCTGCCACTATGAAGTCCACGGCGTTTAATCTGGTTTCTTAGTCTGCAGACAGAAAAGCAAGGAAATGTTTTATGATTTTATTTGTAGTAAATTTAAGTACAGTGAATATTACTAATAGTAGTAGTGGGTGTATAATGAGTTTTGTTATTTGCTACGAGAAAAAGAAAGTTTAAGAATGAATTCATGTATTTTGAAGGACAAGGTTATCAGGTTCTAGTAATTTCCTCTTTCTGTGTGAAGGACTTTGTATTGCTCAGAAAGCTTTGTTCGACTGAGCTTGAATTTGATTGTAAATTGGACTTGAGTTGAAGTTTTAGTAAATCTAGTTATATAACATAATTCAGAAACTTCAACTCTCATTGGTGACACTAATTAGGCAATATGAGTCATAAAAACATCAGATGCGCTTATAATTATTTAACCTGAAACTTGACGCCAAACTCCTCATTCGGACACAAGCCACACTGGCATGAACCTGAAGAATAATCAAAACTATGGGATTATTCTTTGTTATCCGACCTGTTTTTGCTTTCTGCTGGTCCTCTACAATTATCGTCTGGCGTTGCACTTGAGTCTCACTGGTACTCCTCTTAGAGTGGCCACTTCTCTGCTCTGATTGTCCAGGTCTTTCTCTCTGGCTCCCACTCTCTGTCCAAGAGGGGGGAAGTGCATAAGCTGCTAATATACATTCAAGAGATCTATTCAACATACCCAACAATCTCAAACCTATTGTAAATACTATTAGAACAAATCAATTGAAAATATTCAAAGCATAGCCTCGAGCACAATTCCTGTATAATAATCCTGAAATGGAATGTCTCCAACAGTATTTCAAAAGATAAAAAGCGACAAAAGTCATGGAAATGAAAACCTTTAAACCAAACTTTAAACAAACCAAAAGATTGACTTTGTGGAAACTTTTACTTCCAAGTGTTTTGGATATGACTTGTATTTCACCGCAGAGCTGACAGTTATGAAGAGGGAAATGTGCCTATATGCCTGTGAATCACTGTGGATATTATTTCTGCGGCCACAAAGTCAGGATCCCATTTTTTATCATCCTCAAGAGAATAAGCAATTCCTCTATGCTGATGTGAATCATCTCATTCTAATGTTTGTGGCAGAGTGTGAGAGATGTTTCCCTCAACCTTCCTTATGTACCTTATATTTAGACGTTCTACTTATCAGTCTTCTCACCTATCTCTCAGCAAGATAGATAATAGCAAATTTCCCAAAATATTTACGCTTTTCCTTTAAACAATGCCCAACAAGAGCCAACAGCTGCAGGCCCTGAGCACATAAGTTACGTTCACAAGTTCACAGCAAAGCCTGTAAATTCAAGTCCTGTGTCAAGGTCTGGGAATATGTACTGTGGCCCTGCCAGCTCTTATCTAAACAAAGGTTTCTGCAGACTTACAGCACCTGGCTGTAACTAAATCCTGCTCATTGCCATGGGTGAGAAATAGCTGATTACAAACCTCATGCTCTTTCTTTATTTGAGCCTGTACACATGATGTCATTTGATATTTCCAGGAGTCACCTAACCTGAACCAAGTCCCCCCTTATTTCAGTTGAGCTGTGAAATACAGTCATTCCCATATATAGAAGTCAGTCAGGATTTAACACTGTCTGCCATGGCAACATGCACATGGGATGGATATTTTCTCATGGCGTCATTTTCAGCTCTAAAACTGAAACACTGTTCACTACCTGCTCAGCAACAAGCGGCAGACAGACACAGATATTGAGTAGCTGGTGAACAAAGTGGAGCATTTAGCAGCTAAAGAGTTGGATGTTTGGAGTTGGTAATGTTTACAACTTGTTTCTGCTGCCCCCAAGTGGCCACAAAATGACAGCTGTAACTAGCAGGTAAATGTAGTGGAGTAAAAAGAACACTATCTCCTTTTTAAATTTAGTGGAGTCGAAGTATAAAGTAGCAGCAAATGTAACTGTTCAATTACAACTAATCTCAAAATTGTACATCAGTAGTAAAGTATAAATGTATTTAGTTATTTTCCCCATGTTTTCACGACATCATTTCCTGGCACAAGCACATCTTTCCAGTTTCAGGGAAGACTTGATTTCAACCCTAGAGGTGTAAACGATAAGGTTCATGAGAAATATTCTCCCGTTGTACATGTGCTCTCTGTTCAGTTCTATTTGGAGGTTGGATTCCATGTGACATTCTCCCAGAATCCTCTATCCCTGGCCAGTTCAGACGAGACTTTTTTTCAACAAAGTTTATTTGCGCAGATTAAAAAAGGGTTCTCATGTGTTTTGTAAAAGGAGGCCTTGTTGGTGTTGTTGGTGTAAATATGCACCTGTAGTCATTATTAGAAAGCCTTTGAATGTTTAAAAGCTCAAATTAAATTCCCTCCAACATCCCAACACAAAAAAAAAAAACTGATACTTTTAAATTTCCCCCAGGCGCTGCGATTCATTTTTCAATCCATTACAGGATCCACTATCCTGCTGGTTTGCATTTTTCTGTGACCGGTCAAGTGAAAATGACTAAAGCCATGAGGGCTGACAGTGACGGGTTAGGTAAGAATTTTAACAAAAGACATGACATGTGTCTTGCTGTTATGCAAAGAAGTCTGACTGTGATAGTTCTGAGAAGGTTTTCAGATGTACAGACGCACATTTCCAGACGCTGATGGCAGGGGACAGTAGAGGTTTTATGTGTGAAGTGTGGGTGGGGGTCTGACGATGCATGTTCTCGGATTGATGCAGCTGCAATTTAATAAATCCCAAAATCTACGTGTATAATACTGTAGGCTCGTGTGACTGTATTGAACCTGAATCAAGCAGTATTTGCACAATTAGTCTACTTACTTTACATTCAGACTGTGTGAGGTAAGTTGTCAATCACAGACATGCAAACAGATTTCCTTTGATATGCTTTATTGTCAGGGTGAAAGCCTTAAATGTTTACCGTTCATTACATTCTCCCATGTGGAAAATCCTTCACATCTGGTACCTAAGAAGGCTTAAAGAAACTGAAACATTTTTTTACAATATTATTTCACCCAGGTCTCAGTCTTGGTTATGGGAGCGTGAAGCAGCATAGCTGATATGTCATTAGTGGCGGACTAGAGGTCAGGGTGAAAAACATTGCACTCATCACCTGCTGGATGACAAATGAAGCCCTTCATGAGCCACAGGAAGGGAGGAGATGAGAGAGAAAGACAGAATCCGACAGATAGAGGAGAGGCGGTGGTGGAGATGGATGCAGGCACGAGAGGAAACAAGACAGAGGGAGTTACTCTTATTATTGCCTCTTCTGGTGCTGTAACATATTTCATTTTTACGCATTATAAAATTCTTTTTTTTTCTTCTGCCTTTTCTTTCCGTTTTCAGAATTTACAACAGAGGACCGAGCATCCCTCTGAGGTATAGTTTGTCTGTTTGATTAATGAAAGCACTCAACATAGGCCGTGGAACACTTAAGGGATTCATCCTCATAAGAAAATTGATTACCTTTAACTAGAAAACAATGGAGAATGAGGAAGTGTAATGACTGGGCACCTGTTTTACTTCACGATCATTACAGGGTCCAGGAAAGCAATCACCGTGTTTTGTAAAACTCTGGTATTAATGGCTCTTATAGTAAAACATCACTAAAAAACACTCATTTGGTCCTTGGAAGACGGATTACTGCCATCATATTACAAAGATAGCAGTCTAGTTCTGCTTTGATTAAAATGAAGCCTTGTTGCTCACAGCTATCCCAATTTCAAACTTGGATAACTTTGCAATCACACTGAGAGGAACATATGTGAATCTAAATTTAAGTCAATCTCAAAAGCTGTTTAGGGGATTAAACAGTGTTAATTTATACCCTATTTCAAAAATAAAACCCATCCTCTTCTACTTCCTTACAGCTAACAATTAGAATCAGGCTTTACTGCTCCGGATTAAACCAACTCTTGATTTCACCACCCCATTAGATTCATCCTCTCTGCTAATGGGCCTTGTGATGAGCTATTGATCTACAGCAAGGTGTCTCAGGAAGTAAGAGAGAGGACCACACCAACCAAAAACACATCAATAAAAAAAACCTGCAAAGTAACACGGGAGACTTTCAATATTCAGTTTTTTAATATTCATAATTGACAGTTTGCTAAGCATATATACATAAATATATATATATATATATTTATATTGTTAAGTCCCATCCCCGTTAGTTGCTGCTGCTACGCCTGTCAAGCTTTCCATATCTGCATGGTACATAATGTAGCAGATTTACCCCTCACAATCTGCCGTCAGTTTTGAAGCAATGGGTCTTCACACAAAAGTCAAAAACAGCAGGCTTATTGTAGCTTGCAGGTTTCACAAGCTGTAGCTAGCAAGTGTAAGCTAACGCTAAAACTCTGTGAGTTGGTTGACATCTCTGTCTTTAAGTGACTTTTTGATGTTTCTTGCTGTTTTGTTTGAAAACAAGAATACTTTAAATACTGTGTCATTTTATTCTAATTAAATAGCCACAAGTAACATTAGCTAACTTACTCTTAGATGAGCCAACTATTTATAGAATACTTGGACAGGCAACAGTGGTTAGATTTATGCTTTAATGTTCGTATTTTCAAACCCAATGCTTCAGTTTTGCAAGAGAAAGGAATTTGAGGAGTAACTGATGAGTTTAGCAAACATAACACCATTGAGCAAAATTTTGTTTGGCATTGCTAGAATGTCAACTTGAATGTTCCAGTCCTGAATAGCTAATATTGTAACATAACCTGTAAGCCCACACAATAACATAGCTTATTATAGTCTGCTTGTCCTTAGAAAATTGCTAAAGTACGCTTGTAGCTAATAAGCTAGTTACCTGGACGTGCTGACAATCGAAGCTTACGTTAGAGCGTAAGAGACATATGCTACACTAGACATACGCGTCTCTAGCAGTGAGTCGTGTTCCCATTCTGGCTGCATGGAAATAACACAAGAACTAATCAACACCAAACCAGCGACGTGAATGCAAAGGTCACAGTGTTACCTTTTAAAATGAATGCTAATCAATAATTAACCCTTCAAACTTAAATGCTAGTTTGTCAACATGCCCTTTCCTTCCTGCAAACAAATGGTGATTCACGTAACCTCTGACCACTTTAGAATATAATAGAATAGAATTTGTCCTGCTCGGTAAAACTCCTCCTCAGCTATGTGATATCGGTTATTAGTGATGAGGTTTTTTATTTCCGGAAAAGAGTATCAGATACATTAAGGGCAAGAGTGAGTGATGACGGTAATTAGGATAGAGTTGTCCTTTCGCAACCTCTGCCCTTCAACTTTCTCCAGACCTTTAAGGACGTTATTCTTTTCTGTCTCAGGCCAAATCTGAATGAAAAATGAATAACATCCATAAGAAGGTTGTGAATATCAATAAGGCTTCAGTATTGTGTGAACTGTCATCCTGGAGGAGAATCATGTTTTGTTATTTTTTTACTTTTTACCTATACGGTGATGTTTACAGAGCATATGCCTTTCATCTACAAAGAGATGCCAAGATGATGAGCAATTTTGCATGATATTCAGCGTGTAATTACCCGGAGTCTCATTGATTTCCTTCACATTCAGCTTGGCCAGACTCCCCACAGATAGTTTATAGATACAGATGTCCAGGCTCCAATTGGATTCTAGTGGTTCAAACACGGCTCTATTATATTTCCTACAGTTCTCCATTTATTCATTGTGTGCTTCCCCTGCTGCGCGGTAAGATTTGCAAGGCAGTAGAATTTGATCCCTCCCAGAACAAATTGAGATGTACTGTACTTGCAGCGCTCAGCAGTAGGGCTATCCAGCAGCTCGGAGAAGCCATGTTGTGCTGACTAGACTTGAGCGCTCGCCTCGCCACACACGCCCGCAATGGGCCTTTATTCCCATGCGCTGCAGAGAATAATAAAAATAAATAAGGGTGTGCATGTGCGTGACTGCGTGCCTCCGTGAGCATGTTGTGATTGTGCTGATGTGCTTTTGAACATCAAAATTCACTGGATGAAAGTGTGGGTCTATGTAAGTACACCTTTGTAGATGCACTATATGTGCGGGTGTTACATGCAAGAATGAGGACGCCCATAATGCAATGCTAAAACAAAGGAGAGGTTTAAGAGTGGGCTGAGAAAAAGCAGGTGCTAGCATCTCTCACAGTTTTTCTCTCAGATAGTGAGAGCAGCGAACAGGATGATTCTGGGTTTTAGACACATAAACACCTCCGAGAGCCAGCCAGAGGCCTCTGAGTTCATAGGATTGATGTTGCAAAGCCCTATCTCCCACTCACTCTCTCTCTCATGCACAGGCACACACTCCCTCCACCCCTTTCTTTCTCCTGCCCTCCCCACTCACCTTTTCTCATGATTAGATTGACTGGCTTTGTTTTGGGACCAGCGGCTCAGGGCTAGAGAACCACTATGAAGGGGAATTGCCTTTAACCGAGATGAGGTTTGTCTCAGCTTGCTGTCGGCTCCTGTTTTAAGCCACAGGGTATTCAGCGTGCATTGCAGCACAACGCCTGGCCAGGCGAGGCACATCACTTCTCCCAGGTTGACTCTATTTGCTTTTATTTGTATTGCGTGCCCCTTTTTAAAGGGACAGTCAGAGCCACAGAGCTTGGAAAAGCAACCTGCATCAGCCACTGAGCTGAAATTCAATTGCTGCCATTGACTATATTGATGGTGAATTCAAATTCAAAGAGCATGATCCACTGCATCTGATGCTGGTGTGACATTGGGTTGTCCTAGAAGTTCTTCCTGTGAGTCCATTATGGGCATCATAATGAGGAATGGATGCACTTACAGAGCGAACGCCACAGCAGTATATCAGTGGATTTATGCTTACAGTTGCCTTGCAGGAGGATGACACTAGCTTTTTCTTTTCTTTTTTTTACCCCCTGGCTTCTTTCCTTAGAATTCATATCAATTTGTCCTCATTTTGCCTCATCGTGTGGTGTGAAAGCTGAGATGCATACGAGGGAAGAAAATGTGCACGTGTATTTGTTTTTGTCAGACGAAGTGAGAGAGAAAGCAAAAGAGAGAGAGAGAGAGAGAGAGAGAGGAGTAAGGAGACAGAAAAGGAAAAGAAAAATAGTGGAGAGGATGGCAGGTGGAGGGGGGGTAGTCTGGGTTTCTTTCCGTGTCACAGGAAGAGTGTCTGGCCCGTAACGAAATGCCAACCAAATGAGGACGGATCAGGGGGCCGAGCGTGATCCACCCTGAGCCCCCATTACTGGGCACAGAAGACGGATGGGACTGTTCGTCCTGAGAGAAACACACACGCATTAATGCACACCCTCACATTTACACCCACGTGCACAGGCCTCAAGGACACAAGTCATACACGCACTCATATATACAACATACAAAGGCACAGAGATGGGAACAAAACAGATGGGGACAAGAAGATAAAGCACCACAATCCTCGGAGAGGATACATACATGTAAGTTCCAGTCACACTGACAGTCTGCATTCAGAATGAGACTCCCCATTGAGGATGCAAATCCGAAAATATCAGGCAGCAAATAAAAGCTCAGACACTGACTCGCCGACTAAGACACACATACTTAACACAACAAATGTCTCACTACTAACAGAAGCTGGCTATGCTAATTTGCAGATGGCAAATCATCAACCATGCAGCCAGCAACCAGCACTGCACCCAATCATGATGAATGATGAACAATAATGTGATCAATTTGTATCTCAAAACCAAATTTCAAACATTCATTTGGCATCGTGGAACACTCAGGAAAACCAAATTGTTTGCTTGCCTTGGCTTTCATTAGACTCTGTGTTGTCTTTGAAACAATTCACATCAAAAACACAGCAAATTATTTCCTCTCAGTGTTCTTTAACGACTGCAAAGTGTAACTTTATGGGCCGTGACTAAAGCACTTCTTCTTATTAATGTTTATGGTCAATGACTTCCATCAAAAGGAGAACAGAGGATCAGAAGCAGCTGAACGAGGGAGATTTATGGAGCAACCCTGGCGGTAGTAGACCCATATCAAACGGCACGACAGCAATCAAGCCTTTTACAATGGCTGAGCATCAGGCAGTTCTCACAGCGTAATACAATACTAATATCACCCCTGCAGAGGGGAAGGGAGGTCGGAGTGGTTTCAACTTGTTCAGTGAGTATTGGAGAGCACTTACACTGACACGTGAACTGCTGTTCATATCAGGTTTTAATGTAAGCATACAAAGCCTTATATCAACTCAAGTCAGTAAGACGCTATTCTTTACAAAATTGTTACATACTGTTTCTGTGTTACTACATGCACATTATTCTAAGTGGTATATAATGATTGTGGAATTTGTCTGTTGAGTTGCAAATTACTAGAATAAGAATAGCATCTGGACAAATCGTGAACTACTGGATAACAACATATCATTTTATTAACCCATCAAGATGTTAATTGACTAAGCCCCACTCCTAAGCAAAGGTGATGAGGAACGGCAGGTCAAGCTTTCGATTGCTCCCCGTGTTGAGGTGCTGTGCATGAGGCTGTACATCAACCCCTCCTCAACGTGCAGTACCAATACTCAGTTTTTGTATATATACACATATTTTTTACCTTTTATTTTCTTTTGCATGCTATACTTATTTACAACTTATTGTATTTTTCACCTTTGCTGCTGTAACACTGCAATTCCTGCATGTCCTGCTAACTAGCTTATTAGCTAGAGAAGCAACCCAGCATTACTTTCATGGCCAAGGAGAGTTTCATGCATTATTATTTTGCGGGCTTACAGGTTAGCACATCCACCCATTATAACAAAACACACTGAGTGGTTTTCATCCTAAAAGCCTTTTTCTCTTAAACGTAGTGTTTGAACATACCAACGATAAAGTAAAATCTAACCTCTGTCATGCTTGTCAATGTATGCTAGTAGCCAAACAGTTATGCTACAATGATATGCAATCATAGATTTTTCTAATTAGCTCTACACTACAATACAAGAACAATTTCCATGTCTACTTCAAGGTCATATTTTAAACAAGACAGCTAGAATGGTTCAAAGTCCACTGTAGACAGTTCATCAACAGTCAACTAACATTATTAGGGAAAAATTATAATCTTATGTAATAATATATTTATCATCAACTAAAAAATCTGCTTTGTTTTGAGGCAAAGATAACCTGCAACACTATTATTCTTGTTAAGGTCAGGCATGCTATATGAAAGTTAGAGATAAATTAAGTCAGTCAATTGTAAGATACTTTAAGCAAGCAGCAGCATGCTTTGATAGTATGAATAACTATCCATGTGAGCAGTTTTGCTCTTCCACCTTTGATGAGAGTGTATCAGGGCGGGATAGCCAAAACAAAGATAGCAATAAAGCGAGCCAGAGAGGGAGGTGAAGTGTGTGTGAAGCTTTGTAACCCTTGTTATTTCCACTCTACTCTCAGGAGGCTTGGTTCCCATTTCAATTAATCCCTAATCAAACTGGGAGCAGCAAACATGATCTGATTTGGCCTCTTCACATAGGGATGCTCTAATCAGTTTCCCCACCCAAATAGGATTTGGAGGGAGGCCAGAGGACACACGCCTCCTCTGTTGTTGAGATTGTCCTCTGAGATATTTTCACACACTGTGACATGTCCTACCCAGCGACTCCCAGTGTGTCTTGCAGACGGTGGTGTCACCATGCATAGTTAGGCAACTGTAAACATAAGTGCAAGGTGATAGAGAACACTAGAAGTATTCTGGCAGTGTTATCTGTCCTCAGGCGAGTTGGTGGCTCTTCAGTTTGTACAGCGCCAGATAGTGGAGGACTGGTGCCGACTGCATAATTTCTGAAGAGAGAGGAGCCTGTAAACAAAATCTGATATATTATTCACACCATGGCAAAAAGGTGTCCACTCGTGCCTGATGCTGTGATATACGGTGACATCTCACATCTGCTAGCTAATGAGTCTGACTGCAACAGGGCCAACTCATCAAGGGAATCAGGCGTCTCCACACTGTGGGATGGGAGGAGAAACTGCATCGCTTTAAGGCCAAGCTTCTGCTGCAATAAAGAACAACAAGCAGCTGCAAAGCACCGGGAGAGAACTTAGATCAATCCATTAAGAGGCCGAGACGCAGCACGGTTGAGGAAATAAACACAGTGTACAGAGAAAAGTGGAGTACAAGAAGGAATTAAAACTAAACTGAAAGAGACACGCAGGAGGGAAGGAGGAAGCAATGAAGAATAGAAGCCTATGAGGCAAAACAGGGAAGAAACAGCAGCAAGTTAGCGAGAGGGCGCAAAAAGAAGACTTGGCTCACATTTTCCAGACCCACGTTTAAAAACAGCCGTATTTTTAAGTAATATTTCCTCAATGTGAAAGGGCACAGAGAGAGGACACAAGAGGTATTTTCTATTGTAGCAGGACTCATAGCAGAAAATATGAAGTAACGCAACCCCAGTGAGATACGCGCTGAAATGACAAGACAGTGTCTGATGGAATCTGTGCAACCTGTCTCGGAAATTATGTTGACCTAAGGTTAATTTGGTAGTTATGTGCCCCCTAGAGGTTACTACCATATTTCAGCTTTTTAATAACCCAAGCTTTGCGTCCACATTTCTACAATATTAATCTCTTTGTACATTTTTGAGAAGATGCATTTTAACATATAATTGACTCAGCACTGTCAGGCCAGAATGAAACCCAATCACGCAGCAAAATCTCTCTCCACCTGCCTCATCTAGTGCAACTTCATTTGAATTAACCAGGACTGTTCAAGCTTTGGCAGTGTTTTCATGTAAGACCCATTGCTCACAGAGAGAGGCTGAACAACAGCTGAAAACATATTGTTGGTGGAGAAACGGTTATGCCCGTCTCCTTGGTGATGGACGTGTCCACGTTTGATTGCTGAATGTAAGTGCAAAAAGTTGAGCCTTGAAAAAATCACCTGACATTTGCTGCTGATGGTTTATATGACTGGGAAATATTCTGCAATTGAGCTCAGTAGAAAAATAAAAGTTTTATTATCTTATATTGGGTTCATCTGACCGCTCAGGCTCAATATTCACCACTAAATAACCAAATAGACACAGAAATGCAAAGGTGCAAGTAGCCTTGAGTGTTAAATCATTTTAAGGTGGATTGTTCTGTAAGTACAGAGAGCTTGCACGCACACACACACACACACACACACACACACACACACACACACACACACACACGCTCACAAACAAACAAGTGCTGTTCATCTTGCGGTTCTCATGAGCGGTTGTGTGCATCAAAGCGTACTTCGCCTTGCTTCATAAAGTGCCATGGAAAACAAACACCCATTTCACTCAACTCTCAAAACACGAAGCATGGAGGAAGTAAATCGGGCACCTCATTTATCAAACCCCAGTTGGCCACCGGTGGGTGAGCATCACTGTCAAAAGGCCAATTAACAAGAAGCCCATTGTGAGCACCACGGAGCAGCACAGGAGAGACCAACCATTAGCAGAGATTCATCATTGCGAAATAATGGGACCAGAACAGGATACACGTCCTCAGCTTCAAATACTGCCAGACGTGAAGTCTATTTCCAGCTGGAGAATAGGTGTGAGGATGGTGTGTGGTCATTCTTCACATTCAGTTTTGTAGCTGTATGCCTTGGCATTGCCTCCAAAAACATCTCAATTACAAGAGCGCTGTTCAGAAATCAGCCAGAGCGGCTGCTCGAGCTCATCGTGGAGCTGGAGCCGCAGCATATCCACCATTGCTCCTTGTCTTCAACTAAACACGTCAATAGTGAAGGAAAATCTCTGAGCTCAGACATGAATACAGGCAGGAGGAGAAGCAGGGAGATTTCCTACAGCGAGCGATCAATACAGCACAGAGAATATCTGAAGAGAACAGAGACGGGCTCTGGTGTTCAGGAGCAGACAGAGATTTTTAGCGTTTTGGGAGCCAGGTCGTTTCATACAATGTGATTCTTTTGTTCACTGTAGACAATAATGACTCCTTGAACCCTAAAGCAGAGGTGGGGGATTTTGCGTGTATAGGGTTAGGGTTAGGGTCCAACACGTTGCTGTACATGTTTGAACGTACTTTCAGATGAAGCTGTCTGGAAAAATAAACTTATTTTGAGAACATTGAGATTTGTCTGTGTCTAATCATTTTGAAGTTATCACTCTAACATTGCTGCACTAATAAACATGAAAACATGTATTAAATATTTCTTAAAAGTCTTAAGTCTTTATCGTCTTTATTTGTTTGCGTAACCCAGGTCACAAAGGGTTAACCCAGAGAAGTGCTTTTGCCAATCAGGATGCAGGTCCTAAGCTCTGAAGGCGTGGCTAGACAGCAAGTTAAAAGAAACGTTAAAAAGACGTTAAAAAGAAAGTTAAAAAGACATTCCAAGTTAAAAGACAACAGACGGGAAATGCTTTCACAAATGATCTCACAATTCCCTGAAAATCATCTTGTAACCTCACTGATGGGTTCCTATCCCAAGGTGGTCTAACTGCTCTCCATATTTATTCAAAAAACGTTTAATAATTCAGTCATGTAAAAAGCTTAAAGCAAATGTCAACCACCTGGGCCCACAGCCCTGAACAGGAGGACAAAAACATCGTCCTTCCTAACTTTCTGTTTTCTCAGCTATCACCTTGAGCCAACTCATTGGCTTTTCTTTAGGTTCACTTTGAAAATTAGCTTTTCAGTTAGTGCGTGGGTGCATGTGTGCGCTTGTGTTGCTGTGACTGGACTTTGATGGCACTCCAGGTCGAGGTTGCATGTTTTGTCCCCTGGAGACACAGGCTGATTAAGAGGCTTTGTAGCGTTTAATGGCTTTGTGGGCCAGCGGTTCCACATCGGCTATTCAACCAGTGACCACAGATGCCCCAGTCTCCTCTGAACAGACCCAGTCAACGACCAGCAGCTCCTGTACCTTGACTGCACCAGCCAACGCATCCAACTTGAAATTCACCACACACACCAGCCAATGTAATCTTTACAATGCGCACTCGATCCTCTCTGTCTCGCTTTTTATCTCCAGCCTCTGTACTTCTGTCTTCTTCTTTTTTTTTTCTGCCTGACTCTTGTTGCGTGTGCTTCTCTTTCTATCTCTCACGCTTTTGCTTCATGATCTTTGTTTCTCTTGTCTGCCTCTCTTTCTGTATTTCTTTATTTCCACCTATTTCTTTCTCAGTGGTTGTATCTGTCTCCAATGTGCACGTACACACTGCTTTCTCTACCTCTCTGCGTCTCTGTCGACTTCGTCAGCATTATAACCAGCCAAAGTCAGCCACAGTCTTCAACTGTCAGTCAGCCTGGCATGGGCAGGGCGCATGCAGTGAATTTAGTGGATGATGAGCTGTGTGCATAAATGCGTGTGTGGTGCAGGGGAGGTTGGGTTATTTTTTCGGTGTGTGAGTGTGAGGCCTGAAAAGATAAATAAAGGTTGTAGGGGTGACCTTGATACACAGCTGCAACACCTGAGTGGCTCTGAGGTAAAAAAGCAACATGAGACAAAAGTGAGCACAGAAGTTTGGGACGGGTGTGTAACAAACAAACAAACAAAAAAAAGAACACTCCCGCAGCTGAAAGTATGTTCGGGGAAAGTTTGGAGGGAAACGTTTTATGTCTGGTACCTTTTTCAGGCACGACTCCCATGTGTACAGTGTAAAGACGATAACACTATATATACACTCACCCGAACACAAATGAACACATTGCTGTCATCAGGTGGAAACTTTCATTGCAGGTCTACCGCCTTAAAAATACTTCGAAACCAGCTTAATAAACTCAACAAAGTATTAAGCTCAGGCTAGAAACTCCTTAAAAGTTGAGCTTTTGAAGATTGAAGGCGACCTTTGGTCTGAAATAACATAGGACCTCCAAACATAAAGTTCCGGGTGGTTTGCAGTACTGTTCATTGACCACGCTCTCTTTTAATTGAAAGGAGTTTCATGCCTCCTCATTGAATATAGCTCCAATGGAATGGAGTTTAAAATGAAGCCATGAGTGCACAAGAGGTGCAAATTAGCCTCTCTCTCACACAGATACACACATCCACAGTGTCACCTCATTACTGTTTGTTTGTCTTTATTGCATTCTAGCCTCTATGGGATATATACACCATGTTAGGCAAGAAGGGAAGAAAGTGCTTTATCTCCTTCCCTCCTTTACACACACACACACATAAACACACACATAAACACACACTGGCACACACAAAGAGAAATCAGTCGTCAAGGGGCGTTACAGTGGATATCAGTGTTAACGCAAGTAATTGCCTTCCTGCTTGGGAGCTTGGGAGTGTTAATCCAGCTTGACAAAGTTTGCTCTTCAGTGCGTGACTCAGAGCACGGTGTGTTATCTGCACTCTTGGTGCTGTTTCTGCCAGGGCTACATCAATGGCTTGTGCTGCATTTGTCTCACAAGCTGAGAGGAATCTCAAAATGAAGTGAATTTATCATCTTTGGGGAAGAGAGAAATAAGAAGTCCCCAAACTGCTGCAATTGAGACAAATTCCCCTTCTAGTGTGTGAGATAGTGTGATTATAGTGAACCTTTTAAAAATCCAAATCTCATCAAATAAATACATTATCACATTTCCCTGTTGGAAGCAGACAATGGTGGAATTACTATGCCAACAGCAGCTGCAGGGTTTCTTATCTTTTATCCTCATGATAAGATAAAACATTTTTTTATTACCTTTGTTTTACATTTCACACATTGGAGACAGGGTGATCTCTCCTGGAGGTGTGAGCTTCCATGTTAAGCAGCCTGTTACAGGAAAGATGTCATTCATTATGAAAAATGCATAATGAGATCTTCTACCGATAGCAGCTTGTGATTTGAAGCTAGACTATCCTGCCTCTGAAATTTTAATGACATTATTAAATATTTAAGATATGAATAAAGACTGAGTTGACAAAGCAATTAGATATTGACTGACCTTTTCAGTGTGTTTAGTATTCTGTATCACTCACTCAAGATACATTTTACAGCCGCACTGAGCGGTAAGGAGAGGAAGCAGTGGTAAAAGCGCTACAGATCTATTCCAATCAATCAGAGCCTGAGGAGTCTGGGGGACAAGCTCAAAGTTTTCCTGTGTGTAGGCAAAGCTTATGCAACAAGGCACAGTGAGATGAGATGGAGCTACGCTACCTGTGAATAGTAACAGAAGGACCATTTTTGCACCGCTGACATGGAAAGGATGCCGCCACATCATTTTGATCAAGAACACTCGACATACATCGACCAGCCAAAACATGATGACAGCATGGGCACCCTGACCCACATGCAACAAACTGCGATGCTCTCTGTGTTCTGACACCTTTCAATAAGAACCAGCTTTCACTTTTTCATCAATTTGAGCTGCAGTAGCTCTTCTGTTGGGCCAGCCTTCGCTCCCCACGCGCGGTTCACCGGTTTTCCTTCCTTGGACCACTTTTGGAAGGTACTGACCACTGCAAGCCGGGAACACCCCACAAGAGCTGTTGGAGATTCTCTGACACATCAACTTTGAGGACAAAATGTTCACTAGCTGCCTAATATATCCCCCCCCCCCCACTGACAGATGCAATTGTAGTGAGATAATCAATGTTCTTCACTCCCCTGTCAGTGATCATAAAGTTATGGCTGATCGGTGTAAATGTCAAAGCAGCTCACTCTGAGAGGCTAGAGGGAAAATGCCAAGCTCATTATTTCACATGTTTTCATCATGCCATACATCCTAAGACAATCGCAATGGTGTGAATTTCATCAAGTTCTATCTCTGTAGTAAAAAGGTTGCAGTGCCAGGGAAGTGGAAATGAGTGCAAGTAAAAATAGAAACACTTATGTCTTTGTACCAAAGCGCTGGAATAAGATAGCAATAAATAAACAAACCTAGTAGCCCAACAAAGGTGAACCACGTTCATCCCAGTGAATAACCTTGCAGACATGGGAAGCAATTAGATTGGCAGCTCTCCAATTTTCTGTTCCATAGAAATTACAGTAAAGTCTCATCATCTCCTCCGCCCTCTAGATAAGGAGCTGAAGGGGGAAAATACGCTCCGTTTCCTGCACCCAAGGTTCCATACAGAGAGGACCAACACTGCGATTCTTAAACTGGGCTTGAGATGGGATCAGGGAGCCAAAGGAGCATCGGGCAGACCTCTTACCTTCGACATTAAGTAGACACCGTCAGGCCTTTCCGTGACTCAAGCTGATGCCAGAGATTAAGTTTTTCACACTAAGCACCACCTCACCAAGTATTTGACATTTTGGCATTATAGCTCCAAATGCCTTTGGGGTCCACCTCAGTACAGCACTGCTCTGGTCCCTTCCGAGCAGGCAGTTTGGATGAGGCAGCTGGATTTGCTCGATCATGAAAATTCATCTTGCCAGGCTTCAAGCTTCTGGCAGAACCACAGTGGTTCGGACCGATCAGCATCCTATGAGGAACTACCGGCAGCTTCTGGTGTGGTTTAGATGTGACAACAGCAAGAAGTGGCTGTTCGTTCAAAATCAATCATGGCCTAAAGAGGTTAGAGTTATTTCAGAACTGGAGAGTATTTCTTCATTGAAAAGAGAGCAAAGAACGGTACAGAAGGCTTTTCTCGATGGAAAAGATGTATTCGTTCTTCTCCCAACTGGCTTCGGGAAGACTCCTACTACATCATATGGTTATTTGATCTGATTGGTTGAAGTTAGGCCATGACAGACGGTTATAGCAACATGGTTCATCCAATCACCTGCCAAGTAAGTGCCTGCCCTTTTCCAAACAGTTTCCAAAGACGACTTCTAAGACAGTTCAGTGTAGCAAACCAGCTGGCATGTCAGGTTAGGCTAAAGACTGCCTGCTCTCCAAAACCAAACAGGAGATGCTGAAGCCTGGGGCAAATGCCTTTTATTTGGCGACATCTTCCACTTTTGCTGTGCGACATGAATGTCAAACATCTAACTACATTGGCACTGAATTCTCAATGGAGGAACTGACCATACCAACCACATTTGTTAAAGACCGGCTGTAGCATTCCAGTTAAAGTGCATAAATGATGGGGGTGCTGGCGCTGGAAGCAAGCCTGCCTCTTACAGCCCTATTACAAGGTGTAAAGGGAGGGATAAAGGGACCGATAAATGATTGGAGACCTGTGGCAGAATACGAGACATGTGAGGAAGCTGTGAGGAATTGATGTTGCTATGCTATTAACTGTAAAGAAGGCATTTTTGCATTATTAGATGCTGCTTATAAATGATACAAAAAGGTATTAAATTGGTTGGATATTTTCTTTGTTAAACTGACGATGATAATGCATACCTGCAGAAATTATGTTGGTAAGACTCTTCGTCTACTCTTCTGTCTCTATCACACACACACATGCTATGGTATGTGAAAGTAGAAAGGCCAGAGTCACCGGTGGCTAATTAGCGTCTTGCCTCATTAGTTGCCTAGTCTCCTTCTCTGGCCCCTGCAATTATCCCTCTCTGGACCACACCATGGCTGAGCCTCCCTGTCTTCATCTCTCCCTTGCATACCCCCCTTGATCGCTCTCTTCCTCTCTCCATTGAAGAGAACAATGTGCATGGGGACGCAGGATGTCATGTTTAGATTTTTTCTCTCTCTTTATTGGTCACTATTTTGAAATAGATTCCAAATTTGTTTAGTTGCAAATGTTCTTTTTTTAATTTGGGGTTATGTGTTTACGTATTTGTGGCATTGTCATTATAGGCCTTCGATGTTTTATTACTTTTGATAGATTTCCTGACTTCTTCTAGCAGCGTGAAGTAGCTTTTGTAGCTTTGAGTGAAATGCCTCAATAACCATCGTATGGATTGCTATGAAACATGATGCACACATTCATGTTCCTCTCATGATGAATTGAATGATCCCCTGACTTTTCATGTAGCGCCATCATCTGGTGAAAATTTTCATTTGTACAGTACTTTGGTTTCTGACTATATATCTGCAAAACTAATGAAATTCCCATCACCTTCAGCTTGAGTGCAAATCAGCAAATGTTAGAATCCTAACATGCTAAATTAATGTGTGTTAGCATATATCTCAAAGTATTGCTGTACGGAAGCTGAGAACAGCCGTGCTTGCGCTGCTATCTCAAGATCACGGCTTAAATATTCTGTTATCGCGAGAAAACAAGCTTTGTTATTTCAAGATAAAATCATTAACTTGCTAAAACAGTTATTGCAAACACAGAGCCACTAAGCATGGCTATAGATTCTTAGTCTTCTTTGACATTTAGCCTATCAGGATCTCATAATTAATATATGAACAGCAGCAAACCTATTTTATGTATTATTAGAATCACAGTAGCCTTGTTTTGCCCTTCTCTGCAAGCCCCCATGTTTGTAGTTGTGGTGCACCGTGTGGATCCAACTTAATTCTCGGTCATGCTCTTTGGTTATATCTGCCTCCAAGAGAGTGTTAGGAGGCAAATAGCATTGTGGCTGTCTGAGAAACAGAGAAAAAAAACTCAATTTACAAGGGAGATGAGGGCTGGGTCCTGTGGGGCAAAGGCATCTAGGTCCATTAACCTGCGAGTGACCCACATAAATTGCAAGTATTAACCAAACTAGCTTTGTGCTATAGTTAGCTCTATTCACTACAGCCTTTTAGCATGTAGATATTACTCCTATAATACATCTGCACCTATTCATTCAGCAAGCATTTTAAATCGTGAATAAATGAATAAGGCATGAAGTAGTCAAATCTAGCAGCAATACCACTACAAATAAGGCTGGAATTTAGAAAAGAATATTCTGACTTAATACAAGGCACCGGCTTCTCTTCCTTCTCATTCAGCAGACCGAAGCATGTTGACAAGGGTTGGTTCGAGGTTACTTCAAGTGGACTAGAACTATTTATGAAAGCTGCGCTCTTGTTTTGGTGCAGATAAAACACTGAGCATACACTGGAATATTGCCAAATATTATTCCACATTATGTAGCAGAGCACAAACCATCATTAGACCTAATTGCAAACATGACACCCTTATTATTATTATTATTATTTCATTCCCCTCTCCTGTGGGTCCTGAATCTTTGATTCTTCATTAAAACTCAGAGTCCAATTTTCACTAATTTTTGTCAGTTTGAGCTGTCTGTTGCCCCCTTTTCCTCTTGAACGAAGTAAAGCTGAATTTTAAAATAGTCTTTTAAATAGGCTGCTGGGGTGGTCCAAGTTTTAAGCATTTGAGTCTCATATTATTTGGATATCACTGTGTGCATATCTGCACTACATAGTATTCTTCACCATTTGAAGGAATGCATAATTTGCTGCCTCTGCTCTGCATGCTTCATGGTACAACAGGACCAACTCGCACAGGGTTAGATTAGGTAAAGCTGTTCAGACCAGGTCTGAGCCCAAGGTGACTACTAATACGCACTGAGCAGTAAAATCTCTGTAGTATTCTACCCAACATCTCCCTCCTGAAGCTTGACTGGTTCACTTATCTTGTTAACTTGTAAGTAAACTAAAGCTGCTGATAGTGCATGGCAATGAGTTAGCTTTCAGTGTGCTTCCAACATTCACTGCCTGTTCAAATTCAACATCCAAAATTATGTTATGGTATATTTTGAAAAGCTTGTATTTTTTTATAGCAAGTTGCACTGTTGGTGCTCTGCAGTTCTCTTCCTGCCAGCGCAAATTCAAAGCAGAACTGATGTAACAAACATGGATGGGAGAGAGGTGTTTGTTAGCAATGGGAAAGCAGAAGACAGATCAAACCTCCAGGTGTATGTGAGTCAAATCAAGAAGTGAGACGTGCTGCTGGCACGTCGCATGCAGAGGCAGCTGGAGCAATTTTCCTCGCTGCTGTGTCACTAAAGACTTTCATGTGTGTTTTCAAGAGTCGTTTGCTTTGACAAATAATCTTGATCTGCACACTTTGGAACAAACTTGATGGATGAACAAGTGGGCAGAGAAACTATCTCTTATCTAAAATATGTGCGAGTGACGAGTGCCTGGACCCTTTCACAAGATGCTGCGCCTGCAAGAAACATATGGTGGGTAAGCCAAGGAAATATGGTAAAGATCTGGGATGCATGTGATTCAAGGATCTTGTACTGTGTGCTTTATGTAGCTTTACATAGCGTTTAGTCCTAAAAGATGATAGAGAAATCAGACAACTTTTTTCAAACCTGATTTTTCTCCGGCACTGCTTGCAGTAAAGCACATGCTCTCTCTCCTCAAAGTTTGCTTTCCATGACACAACAACAACAATTGTATTATATAGTCCCACTGAAACTGAGCATGTGAGCATAAGGGAGGACAATAATCTTGAAGTACTCTGTAATTAAACCTGCAACAAGAAGAGTGAAGACCTTAACAAGGAATGTTTTGTCTTTATTGTGTACTGCTGTAAAGTGCAATGCTTTGCATTTTTATATGATGACTGCAACAAGGTGGTTTGTTTTATTAATCTCCAGAATCATTGTGCAAATATTTGCATAGTACTGCAGTGACACCTCTGGTGCTTTGGTATTTGATCAGAATAATAAGACACTGTAAAAGTCTCACCAATTTAAGCAGCACTTCATCTTGTCTTAAACCAGAGCACTCAGCAGCAAATACTTCTTATTTCTTGCAATTTCAGGCTGAAGTCTGTATGTAGATATTACACATTTGTTATCTACATCCTTTCACAACATAATTCTCCGTCAGACTGGAGTGAACTTTTTGATTCGAGCCTACACTCCCTCCTCTGAGGGTTACTGAAAATATTGTCAGCACTCAAATGTCTCACTCAGTCTCATCTTTTCTCAGGGCGAGATCCATGAGCTCACATGAAACCCCGAGATATCTGTCAGAGACGGTGATTTATCTCAGAGCCACCGCCAGTCTGCAGATAAACAGCAAAATTTAAGCTTCAGCAGTTGTCTTGAGGTGTGTGTGGGGGGGGTGAGCATACATAAGCATGTGCTTCAGCTCTAGAGGGAAATGTATTGCAGACGCATACAGAAGATGACTTTTCATTAATGTGATTACTTTCTCTAAAGGATGGTAGGAAGACCTGCCCACTCAATTCATTAGTTTTGATAATATGCTGTACAGTAAAGAATAACAGGAGGGTGAGTGGAGCAGTAACGTTGGATCCTGGTCCTCAGGGCCCAGAGCCTGCTGGTTCTTACTCTAGATATCCAATCAGGGACTGATTTAAGCCTGGAGACAAGGGTGATCACAATTAACGGCAATTAACTTACTGGTGGGAGAGAAAATCAGCAGCATTGTGAGTTCTGTGGGATGGAGGAACAGGATTTAAAAGCACTGCACTGGACAGGGGAAGTAAGTATTGTAATAAAGTGTCATGATAGTTTATTGCTGAAGTTAAAACACAGTACAGGAACCCGACATGAGCAAGTGGACAGAGAGGGAAGCCACAACAGAAGTGATATATTTGCGTGGAGTCGTGCCTGCTCCTTAAAGTTGGCCGCTTCTGGGCATGTTGACAGAGAAATCAGTGTTGACTTGAGAAATCAATCATCCTGATGGGCTGGATATTGCAGCTTGCATTTTGTTGCATTCAAGTATGCCCCAAATATATCATCACTACACTGACAAGAAAAAGCCGGTGTTCTATTGCACCTTCTATGGTAGGACGACTTACACTTTTATTATTAGTATTATTATAATTAGTATTCAAGTAATAAATCTTTTTCATGGTAGACATTTTGACTTATAACAAAAGTAATGGCTCTATTGATTTGTCCCCATAAGCCATGGCAGTGAGCCAGCATTCACAATATTCGAGCAGTTACACTGGTATACCTAAATGGAATGGAGCCATCATCGCTGTTATTAATTACACCTGTGGTTTCCTGTCCATTCCAACAAAAGCCACCTAAGTGTGCTGAACATTTAATAAGCTGGTGATCTGATCAAGTTAATATGATTAAAATAAGAATCTTTTTTTTTTTTTTGCAACTCAAGGCCAAATGGCCGCTTGCCTCAACACCGGATGGCCTTGCCTTTCTAAAATATTTGCACAAAAGACAAAGATAATAGTATCATTATTGATCACCCAAGTGAAACGAGCATAATCCAGATAGCTAGACAAGAGACCGTAAGTATATGCTGCTGCAGATCAAAGACATTAATCGGTGGCATGTCTACAATTATTACTGACATGATAATCTTCCAAAAATAAAACTTAATATGAAGCCATGAGCCTAAATTAGGCTAAATGAACATTAGCTTTTCTTCTGCTAGTCACGAATATACTGTTAATTGAAGCTCTGAATTGCACTTGGGGCTGCAAATGGATTAAAATTGGGCCCGTATCAAAGCACTGCCATAACTGTTTTTTCTTGACTTCATAGGCCCTTTTTCACAGAAGACATTTTAACATGTCATAGTAGGACAGGCACAGATAAACACAGATAAGGCATAAGATAATAATGACTGAGTTCAGTTTGGCTCGCTGTCACACCGCCATGGCTTACTGGGAACACTTGAATGAAACGGCGCCATCTTTAATGTTCTAAGTAACACCTGTGTTTTTCCTGCCATGACGATTCAAAATGTCTGCTGTGAAAATAGCCTATAAGGCAACAGGAAATGATGAACAACGATGGCAACTATAGGTGTGTAATAACTAAGCCTGCCATCCTTGCGTTTTACTTTTACTTCTCTTTATTTATTGATGACCAGTAGCTTAGTAATCAATAGTCTACAGAAGTTTGAAATGCATGAATAATGAGGAGTGCAGGGAATAAATGAATTAATCATGACTTTTCTTTTCTCACTCTGCTTTTGAGAATATATGTAACACAATTGTGCAATGTGAGATGCGGATTAAAACTAAAATGAGAATCTTCTCTCAAGTTAACTTATGATATGCGCGGGCATCAAATGAAAAATAGAATCACACTTTATTTTGTGTGCTGACTGTTTGGAGCATTTGAAAGATAAAGTCAGCAGTTTTCATAGCAGCTATACGAGCCTTTATTGGTGTTTCCCAGTGTGAGGCTACCTATTTATTTAAACCCTTTGATAAAAAACTGTCCTCTAGAGCTACAAGTTAATGTGGACTGACACTACTGCTACTGTTAGAAGAACATCTGTCCTGCTTTTCTTCCATCATTACTGTCGTCAAAATCACATCATACTTCCGAAGTGTGGCGTTGCCACGACTTCAAAACTAAGATGCGTTGACTGCAAGTAATAAAGCTCTCTCCAATATCAGTGCAATGAAGAAAAGATCAGTTGCCGTACCAGTTTCTTAGCAACAGCCGTGGCGGTGTATTGTAGCACCGTCACGGCTCCAAAAAGAAAACTGCCATGTTTAAGCTCTTTTTAATCACTGGCTCTGGATCAAACTCCAGTATAATGGTTCTCTGGAAAAAAAGAGATCCTAAACTGAGTGTGTGGGTGTGCAGTAGTTTGGACCTTTTTGAGGTAATGCATTCCGTAATAGGACACTCAAATGGTTTTTCACAGGGTTGCTCTCAGAGAGAAGTTGCTCACTTGGTCAATTTGCAGTGTGCAGAGTTAAGGAGTTGGAATGTTATGTACGGTATGTGTGTTTGTCTTTGCATACTTGAAGTATCAACTGGGTTGCAAATCAACATTTTTTATATTAGAAATTGATCAAATGACTATAATGTGAAGGAGTAGCTCGTAGTTGCCATCACAGTGAGACAGTGTCTCCTGTGTCTGTGGCATGGGTGTTGCAATCACTCTCACTCTCCTGGCTCCCTGCTGATCATGCACACCTGCTGAACCTGCCCACATGCTGTCCAACTACTCCTCAACCCAGCAGTGTTTCAACCCTGCCTCCCGACCCACTCATTTGTTCACTTACGGTGGTAGTCAGAACTTGTATCAGTGTATTTCCAAGTACTATTCCTTGCAATATTCTGTCATTTCCCACGTGCCTAGTGGATCATGTCAGGCCCGCCAGCCTACCACCGTGCACCCTCAGCCTGCTCTCGGTCTCAGCTACAGTGGATCATCTCATTCGTGCCTCCTAACCTGCAAGGTAGCTCCAGCCTGCCCACGTCAATAAACCTCATCTGTCCGTCCAGCCTGGTGCAACTCTGCCACCCACCATCGCCTCTCTGACCTTGTTTCTGCCAGCCAACTTGTCCTCACTTTTCCACCTCCATCTCCCCTGTTTCTCTATAATATATCTTCCTTATTTCACCTTACCCCTGTGTCTGTGTGCCCTGTGTTTGGATCCAGCTTGCTAAACCATAACATTAGTGATGAACCCACAGAGAATTATCGCCCAACTCTGAAGTTCCCCTCAACTCTATGTTGGCATCCTTCAGCTCATTGTTTGGGGTTATGGTGCAACTTTAGTGTTTTGGTTCACTCTTTAGTCTTGTTTCTTGTAATAGAAGGCAGCTGTTTTCAGCATAAGAGTTTTAATAATAAGCCCGATGTACGCTACCTGCCCAGCATTACAGCAGACAAAGTTAGTGATCATCTAGCTGAACGTGACAGGAGTGAAGTACTTTGCAGCTAAAGAGTCGGTCTGGAGTTGGTGGAGACCAAAACTGTGGGGTTCCGCTCTGTTCCGGGCTCACCTGCCTATCGTCAGGGTCATTAGGTCATTCGCACCTGCCTGTGATCAGATAATCAACCGCCTGTTATTTACCCCGGCCCTGCATCCATTCATTGTGCGATCGTTTTGTCATGGCCTGTGTACGCTGGTGCTATGCAGTCTGACGTCAGCCTGCTTCTCTCCACCTCGGTCACGGCGGACTTTGTCTGCAAAAGTTTTAGGAAGGTGTGAAAAAATGCTGTAAACAAAGAGTGCTTTCAAAAATGGAAGTGTTAATAGTTGAGTTTCATCAATTAACAAAATGCAGTGAATGAACAGAAGAGAGATCTAAATCTAATCAATATTTGGTGTGTTTTGCCATCAAAACAGCATCAATTCTTCTAGGTACACTTGCACACAATTTTTGAAGGAACTCGGCTGGTAGGTTGTTCCAAACAGCTTAGGGAACTAACCACAGATCTTCTGTGGATGTAGGCTTCCTCAAATCCTTTTTTCTCTTCATGTAATCCCAGACAAATTTGATGACGTTGAGATCAGGGCTCTGTGGGGGCCATACCATCACTTCCAGGACTTCATGTTCTTCGTTACGCTGAAGACAGTTCTTAATGACACTGGCTGTATGTTTGGGGTCATTGTCCTGCTGCAGAATAACTTTGGGGCCAATCATGATGAGTATTGCATGATGGATAAGTATCTGCCTGCATTTCTCAGCATTGAGGACACCATTAATCCTGGCCAAATCTCCAACTCCTTTGGCAGAAGTGTAGCCCCAAACTTGCAAGGAACCTCCACCATGCTTCACTGTTTCCTGCAGACACTCGTTATTGTACCGCTCACCAGCCCTTCGGGGAACAAACTGCCTTCTGCTGCAGCCAAATATTTCAAATTTTGACTCATCAGTTCAGCTGCCATTTTTCAGCACCCCAGTTCCTATGTTTTCGTGTATAGTTGAGTTGCTTGGCCTTGTATCCATGTCGGAGGTTTGGCTTTTTGGCTGCAATTCTTCCATGAAGACCACTTCTGGCCAGACTTCTCCGGACAGTACCTGGGTCCCACTAGTTTCTGACAGTTCTGAGCTGGCACTGCTGGACATCTTCCAATTTCGAATGGAAATAAGCTTGATGTGTTTTTCATCTGCTGCACTAAGTTTCCTTAGTTCAGCGTCTATGATTCTCAACGTTGCCCGTTTCTGTGCAAGTGTATCTATAAGAAGTAATGCTGGTTTGAAGGCAAAGTGTAGTAACACCAAATACTGATTTGATTTAGATTTTTCTTTTGTTCGCTCACTTATCATTTTGTTAATTGATGAAACTAAACTATTAACACTTCCATTTTTTAAAGCATTCTTAGTTTACAGCATTTTTTCCCACCTTCCT